>MU388737.1:0-260285 GCA_022578815.1 Xylariaceae sp. FL0016
GCCCCCCCCCCCCCGCCCCCCCCCCCCCCCAGCCCCCCCCCCCCCCCCCCCCCGCCCCCCCCCCCGCCGCCCCCCCCCCCCCCCCCCCCCCCCCCCCCCCCCCCCCCGGCGGTATCGCGTAAATGGTTCCCAAGGTGTCCATTATCCGAGGTTCGCCAAGTGTCGTGTCGTTCGTGGTTTCGTCCTCCCATGGTGGTCCGGTGCTCGTGTCCAGGTCCTGCACCGTCGTGACTTTTTCACACTCTCGCGCGGATGTATGTTGTACCAAACGCCAGAGTGAATGACAATACGATTGATGTCTCGCCCCGTAGTTGAGACATTCAGTGTGCATGATGGGAGTCTAAGCCGTGGGTGATGATCATATGCGCCGTGAGTCGTGCGGTAGGGTAAAATAAAAAAAGATGAAAATTAGGAAGGATGCAGGAGATTTGGTGAAGCCAACATAGGAGGTAGCCGACTCTGATCTTTTTCCGGACGTGTAAGGGGATAGAGGGTGGTGATGGTGGTGGATAGCCTCCAAGCCGATCAGCAGCATGTGAAAAAGGGGCATGCTTTAGAAGGGGTTCTGGGCGGTTCAAATGAAATATGAAAGGCGTGGGGTGTTGTGTCGGAAATGCTCATGATGTGGTTGTTATTCATACACATGAGAATAAAACCGAAATGATAGCCAAAGATAATGACTTGAAAGAATTTGGAATATTCGAATAGAATGCGAGACAGTACGCCCAGAACTCGTCAAGTGCAGGAGTAGTTCCAAAGCAGATGGAGATAGCACAAAAGCATCGCGCCACACTGACAGTAACAAAACAGCGCCTGTGGTTTGCGTCATGGGGTCGAGCCACTATACCACGGATGCGCTGGAAACAGCTTCTCAACGAGAAGATACTTATGCAACGGGAGGGATGGCCGGAGCAGCGGCAGACAGGTCGACCTCAGCAGGGATTTCGGGGTTGGGAACAGCAGCCTTCTGGGGGCAGTCACGCGAGATGTGACCGGCCTCACCGCACTGGTAGCAAGTCTTGCCAGCAGTATTCAGAGGGCCGCCGTTAGGAGCAGTGCAGTCTCTGGAGATGTGGCCAAGCTTGCCGCATGCATAGCACTTCATGGCCTGGGCCTGGCAGTCCCGGGCGAAGTGGTTGGGACCACCGCACTTGTAGCAAGTGGCAGGGCGAGGACCCCCCGCGAAGCCCCCTCGAGGGGCGAAACCACCGTATCCGCCACGGCCGACGGGACCACCGCGACCCATGCCGACGCCCACCGGGTTGGGGCAGGATCGAGCCAGATGGCCGGGCTGTCCACAGTTGTAGCATCGACCATTGCCGCCGGCGCCGCTCAGACGTAGGGTAGGGCAGTCGGCCTGAACATGGCCCAGCCCCTGGCAGTGGTAGCACTGCTTGGCCTCGGTGGTCCGAGGGAGAGGGCACTGGTTAGACTCGTGTCCTTGAACGCGGTCAGTCATCGGTTATCGGGGTGGAAAGCTGATGAGGGGGGGATTATAATGCTTACCGGGCTGCTTGCAGTTGTAGCAAAGGCGCTCAGCAGAGGAGCAGACCTCGGCATAGTGGCCAACGTTGCCACACTTGTAGCATGCTCTTCGCGAGAGGGACGACATGGCGAAAAGTCTGGGAGTCTGCGTAGTCACTGTCAGCCCGGCACTTCATAGTGACCTTTTCCCCGTATCTCCACCCCTTGACGGCCTGATGGCAGCGATGTGATGGTACGTTAGTCCGGCCCAGTTCTGGCCAAATCTCTAGTGAAATCACAGACTGATGATCACATCATATAGCAGGTTAAGTGCCCAGCTCGGCATATTAGAAGCTGTGCCCGGTATCCATGCATCAATGTAAGAAAGGGCAGTAGTCCTAGGACGCAGGCAACCGATCGTCTTCGCATAATTCCCATACTCGCGCTCGCGCAAGTCGCAATCACATCTCCAGCGCAGATCGCAAATCGCAAATCGGAGAATACCGAACAGCGACGGCCACGTGCGGGCTTTTCTCCGGGAGAATTCCCCCGCGAGGATAATGATGGCATTGCACAGGCTGATGGAGGGCTGACTACGCAAGCTGGTGGTATGCAGGTATGCAGCTAGCCTGCATACATCTGGCCAGGTCGTGCGACCACCCGAGATGCCATGCGACGTGATGCCATGCCATGCGACGTGATGCCATCCCGCGTAACAGAGCCATTGTCTTGATTCGCATGCACATGTACCCGAGTTGAGCTTTGACCGTCATTGCTATGTTCTTTTGCGTCCAGTGTAGTATGCGCACTCTAGGTATCGTAGGTGGGTGGGACATCCTGACATTGGATGCTCAACATGGGGGCATACGCTGTCAAGAGGCGAGCGCGCCGAGAGTCCAGACCGATGCACATCTCTACTTTGTTGAGCGCCGCAATATGGAAGCTAACGGGACCGCGCGACTGGGTCGAAAATGGGCTTAATCGAACCTTCCATGTACCATCTATGGGGATCGGACTTGTAAAAGTCCAGTCTGCCGCTGCTCTGGTCGCCCGAATCTCAGCTCACTCAAGTGGAAGAGTCTGGTCAGCAGTTGGCTGGGCTGGCGTCCGTATTAGGAAGGGCTGGACATGGAGGAGCGGCGATGTCTGCGTGGTGTAGCGCACAATCGGTTTGTCGTTTGCCTGTCGGGATGCATATCGCTTTGCGGTGGGCGCGTGCAATCTAATGCAATGCGATGCGATCGGTTCTCATCGTTGACACCGAGATGGCGGTCGCGCATTTCTGGCTTTGGTTGTCGCCGTCGTTGTCGCGGTCGCTGTCACACAGCGTTGGGCGTCCAGTGCTGCTGCTGTCCATGTTCGAGATGACACTGGTAGGTCCTATAGAGCCTTTGAGTCGCACAAGGAGAAGGCAACAAGCCTTCTTGGCTGCATCGCTCCATTCCACCACTCTGCGGGATCGCAATGGTTGTACCACACACCGCTGCATCGGGTGCATACTGGGCTTGAGCCATAGGGCGGAGGGGGGTTTCAAAAAAAAAAAAAAAAAAAAAAAAAAAAAAAAAAAAAAAAAAAAAGAAGGTTCAGACTCACACTGCAAACTTTCGGAATAGACTCCTTCAACGGTCTTTCGTTCGGCTTCCTTCCGTTCCAACGGCAGCAACCTTCTCTTCTTCTATCCTTCTACGTCTTCGTCCGAACGTCTCGACTCGACTCGTCTTCTCCTGACAACAGCGACCACGAAGGTTTGAGGTACGGTATGAGTTTGACTTTTACGAAAAGGCGTGTCGGAAGAGGGAGGGAGGAAAAAATCAGAAAAAATGAAAGTGGGAAGGGCTTCTAGTTAGTAGCCAGGCTAGCGGGACGAGAGGGAGGGTGACTGGGCAGACCGGGCGAGACTGGGTTCATCTCATGTGGATGGATGGATCATGGGAGGAGGGCAGGCTTGCGGGCTTGCTTGGCTTGGTACAGTAGAACTAGTTAAGGCAGATCCGAGCTGGAGAGTCAAGCAGTGGATCCGCACCGCACCGGGGGGGGGGGAAGGGAGGAGAGAGACTTATTATTACTATGAACCACATGTAGTGAGTCTTGATTCTTGACGAATATGGGATTTCTCTCTATTTCCTATGACGATCTCATCCCTCTTCGCTTCTCGAGAAGACGGGCCATGGTCAATAGATATTGCTGGTTCCAGCCTGTGAAGTTTGATTATTTCTTCTGACCCCGTCTCCCGCACATCACCGGCATGCCTGTCTGCTTGGTTGGAATGTACCTACTCATACTCCCCTTGGCCATCAAGTAATGGATGGGCGGGCAGTCTCTGGACAGCGGAATACCGAGTGCAAAAAAGTACCTCACTACTACATATAAGTAAGCAGGTACGTACATTGTACCAGCTGGCATTGATCAGCCAACCCGCTTCATACGAAATACTACCTGCCAATGAGATACCCCTGGCTGACGATGACCTCGCCCGTGGGGTCCTTTCATGTCGTGATAGTGGACGGCACTATACTTCTTTGGTTACCTATTCCATTCTCTCTTGTTTCGTAATGTCAGCTGGCTTGTCGCTTCTGTTTTCTGTCCTTCCGCGTCTCGGTCTTCTATAGCCCAGAGTAGTGACAGTAGTAGTCCATACATCCAGTCAGTCACATTCGCTTACACAGAAGAGAAGCGTTCGCGGGAATGCGTCGTTAAGCAATCCAGAACGTGGCTAGACCCATAGAGAAATCTTCTTAGCACATACCTGATATCTAACTAGTACTTAATGTACCTATGTATACATATTGTGTGTACGAACTCCTGACTTGTTAGGTTAGAGGCAAATACATAGGCACCTAGGTACCTGGTAATTCACGTCTTACAACCCCGCCAGACCATTTTCGAACCACAGCTCACTTCCGAGCGACACGAACAAGGACACATTCCTACGAGGCTCTAGCGAGGGAAGAGACGTTGGAAGTCGACCGCCGTACAACGGTACACAGATCGGCATGGGTCCGTAGCTGAAAACGTACTTGCGATGATTTGTTCACGTCGCAATACTGAAGCCCGTGTTCTGTACTTGGAGCAAGACGCGCATTCGAAGATCGGTTCGAAATATGCCCAATAATCCGATTCATTCTGATGAGCCATGAGGGACCAGCCAAGCCAGGGACAAGGTACGGCTTTCCTCAACTCCACCCTGCCAATTACTACAGAACTCGGCCCAATCACACCCCACATGGTTGCGATCGACTTGACGCCCAAGCGTGGGAGCTCGGGAGCCGAGGATGCCACCACTGACTAGAAGATGCGCTCGAACCATCGCGACCCATATGAGATGTGCGGTACTTGGAAGCGGGCAAGCTGAAAAAAAAACTAGGCTGTTGGTGGACAGACCTGGACTGACCACGCGCTCAAGCGTGCGTCTCGGGGCTATGAGAAAAGGGGAAGTACAGTGCAGTACAGATATGAGGATTGAAAACAACCAACCTACTACACAGATACTTTGTACCTGGATAAGAAACAGCGGAAGCTAGAATCGATCAACCACATGGCTCCATTGTGACAGGGACGGGCAACCTCGTGCACGAGCACGAGGACATACATTAAGTAAGTACTTAATGTACCACTAAATGTATGCTGCAGCGGCGCGCCCGCGCACAGACTCGCATCACTGCCATCACTCTCACCCTCTCCTTGTAGGAATCTTGCATCTGCATTATCAGCAATGCGGCCCCTCTGCCATGCGCCCCAACCCCTGTGCCAGCGATGACTGTCTGTCACTGACACAAATGACAGAGCATGCACGCCGCAGGGAGCCCAGCACCAGCCCAGCACCAGCCCAGAAGAAGCGATACGGGGGCACTCTCGCCGTGACGGACACGCCGTGAAGCACAGATGATACCCGACCTGACAGGACCCCCAACCCAGCCAGCCCAGCGGTAAACCCAATCCCACGCTGTCGGGCATCCGGCCAATCACAGCGCCGTCGCAAAAGCGCCAGCATACTTACAGCATTGATGGACCAGGCCAGGCAGGGAACGGGAACCCTTTTTGAGTCTTTCCGCCTTGCCTCGCTAGAGTACAGGTAGGTAGGCGGTGGTGCATCAATTCCGACCGCATCAATTCCGACCTGCGGACCTCATTGTCGTTGTCTTGTACTTTGATCTGTTCTAATCTGTTCTACGACGCGAGTATCTCATTTTTCTTTTTCTTCTTCTCTGCTTGCATTTCACAGTAACAAGTTGGAATATACGCAGTCACTATAATCTGTCAATTCGAAGATAGGTAGACCGCGCAGAAGCTAGCTTACAGAAATGGGTAAATGGATGCCAACTCGCTGCGCCGCGACGAAATGATCCCCTTAGCACAGCGGGCATCACGAATCCTCCGAAACGTCGGTTCGGCCCCACTTCCCTCCCATCCAAGCGCTCGCTTTCACCACCTCGGCATTGGCTAAAGTATGTAGCTGTCTACTACATATGTATCTCCTCAAGCTCCCAAAGAAATTTCCAGGTATCAGTTGACGACGTGTTCACACCGCGCGGTGACCGGGTCTCTGACGCCTTGCTCCTTGGCATCCTGCCGCAGAGCAAAAAGTGCCTGGTCCAACAGCCGGAACTGGGCCCGAGGTCACGACGGATGGAGCCGCGAGGTGTCGGGCAAAACAGTTGGGAAGGACATAGACAGACCAACTTAGACGCACACCAGAGCATTTTACCCACACCAGATCGCACCCTTTGCAAGTTCGAAGATGGGGAGTAAGCAAAGGGGACTTTGGGCGTACAGGTATGTAGCATCTAAGCGCTTGTTGTATGTATGCTGCTTGCTTGCCTGTAGCTTTGCGCTCCTCATCACAAGCAGCTCAGCTTCATTGCACCAACACCACGTTTTTACGAACCCAACCAACCAACACTTCACTATCCGTAAAACAGACGGTCTGCAATTATTTCCAACTACTGGGGATACATGTCAACGCAGTGTCCATGTTTCCGAGCCGATGCTGTATCAAAGTAGCAGACCAGGTGGGCAGAGCGTGTCAAGCTGTCATCATTATCCAACCTCTCATCCCCCAAGTCTCATGCAATGCAAGCGCCACTTCTGGGTACGGATATGGATTTCAGTGATGTTGATGTCGTAGATACAGCCAGACTTAGTACGGCCGGGCCATACTGTCGATTTATTGAGCAATGCGTGAGGCTTGACAGGACTTGCGATAATGAATTACAAACCAGGAAATGAGTTTGGGTGTACCTATGATAGAGAGTTAGGCAATGGCATAGTATACACAGTTGGTTTGTGATTATAGGAACAACATCAATGGCAGTCTGTTTTATACAGAACACCATGACATCGTTTTTCACCACTAAGCACAGCTCTTGCGTTCATAATCGCTCCAATTTTGCGCATCATATAATGAGGTTGAGACCGATGATCGAATCGCAACAGCCACACATTTATTAGGCGCTCAAAGTGTGACAAATGCGGACTACAGTCAAAACGAAGCATCTCTCTCTCTCTCTCTCTCGTGCGTATGAATAAAAATAAAAAGCAATCCCGAACGCCAATGCTAGATCCCATGAATAGCAAATAAAGAGAAATCAGAAGGCATTAGGTATGCCAGAGTCCCTGAACTACAGACGCTGACATACACTCCATTAAGCCCTAAGCCCACTCACGACCACGCGTGTCTAGCTTCGGTGCACCTACAACACTCTATCAACCAGACAGCTCTGTTACCAAGCATTAGGTCTTCCCATGTGTTGTGCCGACGCCGCTTCCGAGGGGTGAGGTGGTAGCTGTAGGTCAGTCATCGGAGCCATGGACCGGGGTCTCGCTTCGACTACGTATTCAACGCCATCTTCCGAGGCATAGGACGGCGGGCGCGGTTGTCCGGTTCGGGGACGGGCAGACTCCCCATTCTCAGCGCCCTGCTCCTCGTTCCGCTGCCAGTAAATGCGATCCGGATCCACGCGCTGTGAAATGTGTGCGATAAGTATCAATCCAGCCTCAAAAGTGCAGAAATGTAGTATGGAGATATAGGGAAGTGGGCGTCTTGTCAGGATGATAATAAAACTTACCACGCTCTCCCGCCAAAGCCCGTACGCTGGGGGTTGCAACTTCGTCGAATCGCTTTCAAGACCAGCAGCTTCCTCATCCCGCGCAAGGAGCACGCGAATTGGTCGTCGGGGAATCGCATAACCGCCAGGACCAAACATTTCTGGCATAGGCATACGTTCCTCGGCCTCGTCCCGAGGCCGGATGATCATCAGACAGAGTCGAACCAGACCGTGGCAGAAGAATATGGTTGTAAACAAGATAATCAGAATCAACAAAATGGTGAACTCGCTGCTATTTATATTTTTCGTGATAGACAGCGACAGATCTAAAAACGCGTTAGCAAACGTTGTAGTTTACGGCACAAACGCGCGTAGAGTGAGAACCAGGGTGAAGGTGCACTTACAGACGGCGAGCATTAAAAACAAGAACAAACCGGATACGAAACAGCGTAGTATTTGACCACGCACACGTTTCGATTTGATCCACGGAAAGCAGAATAGGAATCTTTTGGGAGGCTCCCTCCTTTGCCCTCGTGAGCCATCAGAGCCGTGTCTTCGCCGTCTCCCTCTCTCAGCTAGGTCTGCCAGATGCAGCTCGGCCGGATCGGTCCCTCGAAATCGAGTCCGGCCACCATGCCCTGTGGTTTCCTCATTTGTATGAGCAGACTCCGGCTGAGCGACGACCGGAAATCGCTCTGTCCGTGTACGAGTCAGAGAAGCTCGCGGAGAAGGTCCACCAGACTCGTCGGTGGACCCGCGAGACGGCGAACCTTCAACATCTCGAGTTCTCGTGCGAGTCACGCTGGGCAGGCGAATGCGTCCGAAGCGTGAGGTTTTGGGACTTTCATCGTCCTCTACGTTTCCATCGCTGCCCGAAACTGTGCCTCGCCTACCAGAGTTGGTCCGTCCCATGAGTATGGTAGGTAGGGCTGGACGGGATATCGGGAATCGTCGTGTACGGGTTTGCGGAGGCTCCTCGACGTGCAGCGGCAGCTGCTGCTCCGCATCTGGGGACTGCCCGTCTGGACCTCCCCTTCGCAGGACGCTCGTCCTTATAAAGTCCATTATGGAGGAGTTGAAGTCTGACTGCCAACCCAGATGTTATTGAGGGCCTGTACTAAGCATGCTTCTTGACAAATGACCGTTCGCGAGCAAAACGCGGGAGCCGGTCGTGATCCTTCGGTTGGACAGGTAAGATAACTAGATGCTGGATGTAAACAGTCTCTTTGAGCTAATATCTAAGTGGTTGGCAAAGACGAGTTAGGACTTTGTTATGCAGGTTTCAGAAAGCAATGCTTCTCAGCGAATCAATTCGGTGTTTGCTGAAGTGTTGTTGGGTACCGTTGATGAGTTTTCGTGGATGTCTTGGATTGTGTAAAGAGCGGCTGTAGAATGCAGGAGGAGGCCCAGCCAAATCCGACAGTGTAATCGAGCGAATGAACGAATATAGGTAAAAGTCTCGATAGCGAAGCTCACAGAGCCCCAAGTGGTCCAACGAGGGTTGATTGAACGAAGGAAAAGCAGATCAATAGATCACACAGTGAATCCAGCGACTATCGCGGGTGTCAATAGAGCATTTTCTTAGAGAGACCAGGTAAGATACTCTCGAGACATGAAGACATCATCTCTACAGGCAGACAGTGACAAGGAAACGCCAAGGAGGCAACCCTCACGAAAAGGGACTGGAAAGATGGTGGTTCGGGAACGTCACAGCGTTTGAGGACCGATTTGACCAGAGCGAACTGGGATCCGAACGCCCTGAGGGAGGGGAAGGGGTCAGTGGGCGGTCTCACATGTGGTTGGTCGAGGCCATGAATGAAAACAGGAGGGACATGGCATGCCAGGGTGTCATATATGCAGGTACAGTACAACAATCCAATCCCCTGGGTGCCGAAGTGCTCTAGACTCTGCTCTAGGAGGTCAAGGGAAAGGGAGGAAGAGCGAAGGTCAGATCTCACTGGACTCGTATGCTGCAGTCTCGGTTATGCCAAGTTCTGGTCGCGCTGTGAGCTTATTATTGGAACACGAAGGGAGGCTGCTAATGCAAGAAACCCAAGCAGCAGCCAGAAAGAAGACTTGACGGATTCACAAGTCAGGGGCTGCATACTGAGGAATATGAGGGTCGGCGGCTGGCCAGAGGCGCCAGTCTGATAGGCCTGTGCGGCCTGCAACGGACATTGGGTGCAGAAGCGATGCGTTCTGCGACACGCCGTGGTATTGTTTGAGACTGGTGGCAGGGATCTTGATGGAGACCATCGTTTCGGAATTATGCATGGCATCGTGGGCCGCCTCATCGTGCTTGTCAACTTGTGCCTTGCACTACGTTCAGTCCCCATTATGGATATGAACAGTGACTTGATCACAGATTTTGTACGCTTCCGCTCCTGTGCTTCTCTGAATTCTGCGTAATTAACTTATAAGCCAGCACGTTCGTCTTTACTTTCCAGTCCCACTACGCATTGTCACCATCACGACGAACATCAAATCGAAGGACACTGCCAGCAGCAGAGCATTGCTCTATCTAAGATTTCCCCCCAGGTGGCGTTATGCAGATCATATCAACATGGAATGATGTATCCGGTTAGATAAGGAAGAAGTCGGATGTATGGTACCGCAGTCGTTCCATTATCTTGAGACCAAACAGAGCTGCGACGGTGCATATGTAGCTATTTGTATAAAGTCCAGGCCCAGAGGACACCGAACCCAGGCAACTTAGACCGAGGCAATGCTTGCGGTATGTCGTCAACGGGTTCGCATGCCTGCAAGTGAAGTGATTTAGAAGTACCCTATCACCATGAGACATGGTCGACCGTTTCTCATCCCGGGTCGAATCCAACATACTGCGCAAGAGGCAGTGTTGTCATCGCTAAAAATACTTCCACGAACATGTTGATTCGGCCCAAATTGAAAACCCAATTCAAGGTTCTCTAAATGGACACAGTTCGACGGAGTGTAACGTTCGGGTCAAATGTTTCTAGTGGATCAAGGCCTTACCTCGTATCGTTAACGGGAAACGTTCGCGAATCCTAGCTGCCTTGTTTGGTGACTGTAATTGACCATTGCCCGTGAAGTGCGACGTACTATCGTCCATCCTTGCTCTTTAGAAACGCCAGGAAGACACGATTGGCTATCCTCGAGACTTCGGGTGTTCTTGCTACGAATAGCTGCTTGAGTCCAGGCTGAATTCCTCATTCACGTGCGGATATGTTCATCTCCTGAATGGTCCTTTCTTGACTGCACCAAGTATCACCGCAGTTCACCGAGTAAGAGTCGGCGGTCAGACGATGCTGACAATACTGTTGTTGTTAGCATATGACCAACGCAACAACACGTCGAAGCAAGATGTTTGCTTACCTAAGGGGTCATCACTGGGGGTAAACTCGGCACAGTTGACTGTGCCTTTGTGACCTGGAAGCTTGTACAGCAGCTTGCCACTATCGTTGGACCATATGATCACAGTGCCGTCGCCTGCACCGACAGCTATCTTCTTCCCCATTCTATCCCAGCTGGCTCTAATCAGATTTTTCTCGATTCCCATTTGCGCCCCATCGAATGTGCGAATATGTCTCTCGGTAGGGGCAAACGGTCGTATGTCCCAGGTTTTGGCGGTCGAGTCATGGGAATACGACAAGAGAGACTGAGAGTCCGGCGATACACGAAGGCTGGTGACGGTATCGTTGTGCCCCAGCATCGAGTATACTACTGCCTTCTTCCTCATATCCCATACCTTGATATCATTATCGATGCCCCCAGAAAATATCTCGTTTCCTGCTTCTGATACTGCCACGGCCGTAATGGGAAATTCTGTTTCAATGTAGTCGGCAGCGTTCTTTGTTCGAGGATCCCAAATACCAATTGTACCATCATCGCTTGCACTGATCAATAGCTCTTCGCCTCTCTTGCTGATATCCATGGCATTGATGATCTCTTCATGCCCAATGTATCGGCGGATTCTCGTACCTGAGCTCAAGTCCCAGCTGGCAAGGTGTAAGTCGGCTGAGGCGGAGTATAGTATCTCGGAATCGCGAGACCATTGTAAGTCGAGGACCGCGCCTCGATGTCCGCTCAAGGCGCCGTAGTTCTCGCACGCGCCAGAGGTGTTCCACAAGACTGCAAAGTCGTCAGCGAAAACAGGCCTTCCTTTTTCAGCCCTATAGACGCTTACGAATATTCCGGTCCATGGAGCCAGAAGCTATAAATTCTCCCGTAGAATTGAATCGAGCCGAAAATATCTCGCCGGTATGACCTGCCAGCTCCATCAATGGCGCCTCCAGATTACTCGTTCGTACTTCCTGCACGCAGTATTCTGTCAGTAAGTCGCTAGTACCGCCAATATACTTCGTGTGCGACACGTACAGATCGAATCAGAGTACCGTCGGAAGCCCCATCCCGTCGAGATAATGCCGTGCTGGTGCCAGGCTTCTGTCTTTTGACGACCAATTGACCGGCGCCATCGTCGGACGCAGGTCGTTTTTCGGACGACATGGTTGTCTTTGACAAGAGGTGGAATTCCAGGTCACGAGAGAACCGTCCAAAGGGATAATCGGGCAAGCGCGAAGCTTTCGGACCACGGCAGGACTAGTTCTTCTTTCTGAGGCTGTTTCGATGCTTCGGGGGGGCTGCTTGTTGCTCGCAGATTGCTGCGCCAAAGCTTGATATCGCTGGCCAGGCCTTCGAGCTCGCTTGGCAGAGGTACCTTGGACCTGAACAAATGCTCCAGCCAAACATGACGGATGAAGGATCTTCCGGAAATCGGCGTTCAAGGGCCGCGGGCGCCGTACCTGCCCTCTGCTTGTACATCTTCTGCCCCGCCAGGGCCTTTCCCCTGCTAGGAGGTGCAAGGTACCTGGACCTCAAGACTTCGCCAACGCTGGAGGTGACGACTGTTATCTGATTGTCTAAACATTCTCACCGCCCTAGTACTGCCATAGCCTGGCTCGCGGCAACGACTGATTGAGCATTCCACAACCGCAAGCTTCCTTCCTCCGCGGCTGAGATCTCGCGTCATCTCATGTTGCAACTGTTGCAACGCCCGAAAGCTTGCCAAATACGCTGTAGATGATCTAGTCAGGTTTAATTGACGCTCGTAGACCGAGCATGTCGTCCAGCAAAGCTGCCCGAGTGGGTGAAGAGTAGGTCTACTTCGGTCTTGGATTGCGCTGTATGATTATCTACGTGATGCTGACTGTGGGTAGGATTTGGAAGTAGGAGTTTTCCTCCGTTACAGTTCTATACAACCATGCGACCAATACTAATGACGTCTGTAAAGGGGCCGAATCGACAAGGTCAACGCCGAGCTGGTGACTCTTACCTATGGCACGATAGTGGCGCAACTCTGCAAAGACTTCGAGGGCGACTACGTCCAAGTCAACAAGCAGCTAGACAAGATGGGTTACAACATCGGCTTACGACTAATTGAAGATTATTTGGCCAAATCCAATACTATGCGACGCTGCACGAATTTCCGCGAAACTGCCGACATGGTCGCCAAGGTACGCCCTTTCTATTGCACCTACGCATAGGGTTTATATGAGTACTTTCTGACTGCTCGGCTTTCTACAATAGGTTGGCTTCAAGATCTTCCTCAACATCACACCAACAGTCACAAATTGGACAAGCGACAGCAAGCAGTTCTCGCTTGTATTTGAAGAGAACCCTTTAGCCGATTTCGTGGAGTTGCCCGACGACGGTCAGGCACAGGATGAGCTTTGGTATTCCAATATATTCTGCGGCGTACTCAGGGGAGCACTAGAGATGGTGCAAATGCAAGTCGAGGCGCATTTCATCAGTGATATACTAAAAGGCAATGATACCACTGAGATGCGGATATCCTTGATCAGATATATTGATGATGAGCTGCCGCCGGAGGACGATTGATTCAGCATTCGTAGGGTTCGTATTGGCAAGGCGGGTCAATAGAGCTGTTTGGTCAGATGCCTTTATGCGACGCGTGGTTATGCGGTATCCGACCTTCAAACTGCGACATAGCCCATCAGCAGGTATTTCATGTGTCCTAAATGCCAAGTTGGGCCCGCGTGTATAACTGAATGTCTTGGCTGTCAGATTGACCTACCTGGGTACCTACCTCTTGACATAGACCCAGAAAGTGTTGAAAGTCAGGCTGTCAGAGCCAAGTGCCACAGCTGCATACGAGTATGGATCACGCAGATCGATTTTTCGGACGTTGGGAAGTGCCGGGCCACGTGGAGTACACGCTGTAGCTGGACCCTTACAGCTACATATATATCTATGTATATCCTAAAGTAGCCGCCTCCTGGACAGTGCGCTCACATCTCTTCAAGCTTTCAAGTCTCACACCGTTTCAATGCTGCTGGGGCCATACTTGGGACCATCATCCCTAATGCAAATTGGGGTGAACATATATATGTGAACAACGGGATCGGGATGGTCGGTCTCGGGTACGTGAGCGGAAGGGACTAGCCTTGGGATTCCATGAACCGCGAGGTTCTTTGACGGGTCGCGCCGCTGTCTTTCGCCTGGATCTGGGCTGCGAGTACCTATCTCCTGCCTCCTAGAGACGGGCGCCCCCGCCTTTCACCAAATATGGCTCTCCTGGGTTTTGTCCGGGATGGCATGCGGTCGGCACATTGCATATGTACATACATATGTACAGCCCAAGCTGCACTATACATCGCATCTCTAGCTGGCATCCCATATCTTATCCATGGCCAACCCGATTTCCGAGGATGCACCCTTGATGTGCTGCCAGGATTGACTTGCAGCAACCAGATCATGACAAACTGAGCATGCGGGCGCAACGACAATCTATGACTTATGACAGAATACCGACATGTCTAGAAACCGCAAGGTAGGTAGGAAGATATACCTTCTAGTCAATCAATGTTACCTGATCAATTGGGATGAGTATTGAGATAGCCTGACACGTCACACCAATTGATGATTTGCACTGGGACTTAACATGTATTAGTGATACGCATAAGCGCATTGTTCCTGCGCGTCTTTGGCGCCATTTTCGACTAAACATTCCGCGCCGATGGGATCGACGAGGCTTGCTGCCTCACCCTTTAGTCCACAAGTCAAGCAAATCTGCTCGTTGCCTTTAAATGTAGATCAAAGCTACATCATTACCGTGTCACTAACGATACAGAAAAGTTTTGGTCTGCCCATGTAGTCACATCGTCTTTTTGGCTCATAGGCTCCTTGTAAGTTTCTATAATGTTAAACAAATGTTCACCTTTGCCGCTGAGGAATTATCTGGCTGACTTTTCGTAGTCTCGGTACAAGCATTTGCACTTCTATTCCAAATATTACTCTTTTGTGCTGTGTTGGGCTAAAAGTGCCCCGTCGTCTTCATGTAAGGTACTGGCCAAGATGATGCCCTCAACACCGGAAATCGCTGTCTGTTTCTCTATACCTGTATCAGCTAATGTCTACCTTTTGTAGCTTTCGTCGTCGTAGAAAAAAGCCGAATGACGATATTTTTGGCATCTAGTTCGTATTTGAGAATGCATTTATGTACCTATCACACATGTAAATTTAAATCCCTCTTGAAAGATGCGGAGTAATCGGAACATAGTTACATGAATATCTCTCGGCCCAAAAGAGAGCTTTGCCACACCCTCGAGAGCACAGCCCTGCCCGCGGCTGACACAGGATGTTTCTATTTCGAGGATTTTGACTTGAGGCACAACACACTCAGACAAAGTAATTCGAACGCTGTTATAGAGAGAGACCAAGAAACCACCTATGGATGACTGTTCTCCAGGATGAATCTGGCAGGCAGTTGCCTCCGGGTATTCGAGTCTTGAGGTCAGACTCCCGGGTTGGCGATCAACGATTTTCCCCCCCGGACAGAGCGTACAGTACTACCTGCGCTGTGGATCAATGTGACAAGGACAGAAGAAAAACTTAATGTAGTTTCAGCAACATTCCTTTTTGATGCAATAGATCCGGATGTCATGCATATCAAATCTACGTAACACGAAGGCTCCTACATTTGCATCACTAATTGACCGGATTGAAGTGTTCTTGGGCTCAATTCCAGGATCTTGGTAGGGCCATTGACGAATGGTCCAATTTCGCAAGCATTAGGATTGGAAACAATTTTTTTGGTTTTCCCTCCGTCGACCACCAAAGATTGACGCATGTCCCGTTTTCTGTTGGACAGTAAGCTCTTGAGGGACCGCAAATGCTGGTTTCACGGGTAGTGAAGGGAACCAGCTGATTGGCAGAGGGGAGCGATTTCGACGTTGCATCGTGGGCAAAGAGGTGAAGTACTCGCTATCATCTTGATCATCGGCCAGCCCACCAGCCCACGTGGGTCAATGTACTTGCCCAGCCTGAAGTGCCCGTGGTGCATGGCATTATTCTTTTAGACTTGAGGCTTAAGCTAATAAGATATCGCGATTTAAGTCTGTGATGGATATATACACCAGTTTTTATGTACTGTGCCCGCTTCAATGCTGACTCAACTGACACGCTCTTCCTGTGAACGTGGTTATGTATTTCGATGGGTGGAGACCTCAGTGGCGGCTTTTTTCGTGGACACCTCGAAGGGCAGCGGGGATCATGACACGATCTGGTTCGTACCACCTTGAATTAACGGTGAAGCCATACAACTCACAATGGCTACGGGGTACAGTAAGTACTACTGGTGGGCGAGATCACGTATATAGGTTGAACACGGATGAATCGCGTTGAGCGGGAGAACTGTTAGTCGCTGTTAGAGGTTGAAATTGACGTGAGCATGCCAAGAGATTATAGCGGATACCGGACGGAGATATACGCAGAGAAACGCAGAATCCGGCTCGATCCATCTGCCCTCAGCTGGCGAGCAATGGCAGTGCCGGCATTAGCAGGAAAATTCATGGCCCCCCGTTCTGAAATTTGCGCGTGCATCAGGCCTCTTACCCATGCGTTTTTCCACGAGTTGTGCATCCCAGACAGGTTGCCGGTTCCCCCCAGGCCCCCGTCTCGACCACGAGAGAGCTTTCCCGCGCCTTTTCAATTAATGCTCCGTCGCCAGCGCTGTTAGATCTGGGGCGAGTGAGATACTGGGCCAGCACTTAAGGCAGTATCGGTGTACAGGCACCTCTGTCAGCCCTACAAGCTGCCAGGTCCCGGGCACAGCGCATCTATCCCCCAATAGGACCTACCTAAGGCAGCCTACAGCGCTGTACCGCGCCCCTGGAAAGCTGTGCTTACAGCGCTTTCCAGCGTCTTCAGCAACCGGCGACAGCAGTGATTCTGGCACCCCAGTGTCTCACGTGTCTCTCATGCGCTCTCCTCCGCCACCCACATTACACACATCAAATCGCACATCCCGTCCGCATCTCACCCATTTCTTACCCACACTGCACCACCACAATTTCACAAGTCTCGGCCCATAACAGCCTTGGGTCATTCTTCTATCCTTCTACTCATTCCCACCAACCCATTATCCTCCCTTCCCGCCCACGGATCGACCGCATTGCGCGCGAGACAACCTGCAAGTACTAGACTATCGCGTCAGATCCTAGATATGATTCAACTGGCTTTTTGAATGTCTACATTATCGCCTTTGCCATACGCGATCCTTATTTCGCCTAATTGGCATCTCCCCAGTCCTGGGCCTACACGTAACGCGCTACTTCCCCAGCCTTGAGGCGCCGCGCAGTGATCTCCCACGTCGTCTCCTCGCTGTACCCTGACCTACCCCTACACGCCTGGGCTTTACCACCAAGCCTGCACCAATCTACCTACGGATTAACCTAGGAGCAAGAGAGTCACTGCCTATCACCACCAAGGACCTTCACCTACCTTAACTCACCTTACTTTACCTACCTTTGTAAATTCGACTCCATAACCCCATCGCGACGAGGCGAGACAGCGAGACATACTGCTGGCCAGCTGCAACCGCACAGCCGCCGCGTTATCTCTCTTTGCCTACTAAACGTCCCCGTCATACCTTCTTGCAATTCATCGTTGGTTGTCCTTCCATACCTAACACGTCCCCACGCCTGATCTTGGGTACATGTGGCTGCTACTACTGCCACCGACGCTACCGAGTTAGCTATCATCTACCACCTAATTATCTACCTCCTGCACTCTTCCGACCGGATCTTCCATCGCAAATCTTTGGCAACTGACCGCCCAGCCTGCTTGAGGTGTCTGCCCAGGGCAGTATACTGGAAATTTGAACTGTCATCGGCCAACACCAACTGTCTTTTATGCCAGAGAAGCCATTGACTGGTGTCCGCTTGACGAGATTGGATTGGGTAGATTACCATAGGCAGCACCAGCCCCCAACAATCAGTCAATCAATCAATCATTCACCACACCACCCGCCCAGGCCCGAGAGAAAAAATCGCCCACTTTCTCCCATACCACCCAACTATCGACTGACTAACTAGCCGACTGACCCTTCCTGCTCCTAACCTCCTCGTCTTCGCCGCTGCTGCGCCAAAATCCGACCACAGCTCACCCTCACTTTTTTCTTACAACCTCCTAGCTCTCAACCACCTCCTACTCGTACATTGTTTGGGTCTGCACGGTCGCGTCGTTTACAAATCTATACCAAAAATCTTCGGCGGTCACTGCTTTATTTTGCGACCAATTATACCTGTCCTTCTTCTGGTCGCTGTATACCAGGTGCATGCGGATTTGATTTGTTGCGTTTATTTTCATCACCACCACACTCCAACTATCATTCCCTCATCCAGCTACATCCTCATTAGTCGCGATATTGGCTTGCATATCGATAAACCAGACTTGCGCCATATTAAGCCCACGACTCGATCCCATCGACGGCCTCTGTGCGCTTGCTCGTCGCTACTAGTCCCGACGACTACTTCTCCGTTGCTCACCCAGCAGAGCTTGGCCTCTCAGCCCTCTCGGTCTGGCTCTCCCACGAGTGGCGTTCGGGGATTCTTCGATCCCAACCCTCTCATCAGACTTGCGACTGATACGAATGCGTATCTTCCGATAACGTCGCCGTGATTGAACCTACCTCAACTCTGCAGACTTTGTCTGCTTACAACCATACAATATGAATCCGGTAATGGCCAACCTGCCACTGGCGGGTGGTCCTGTAGGCGGACCGATGCCTATGATGAACAACAATGTCAATAACGTATTGGCAGCGCAGCAAGTGCAAAGATCAGATAGCAACAACCGAGCCAACCTTAACACCTACATTTACGACTACTTCCTTCGGGAGGGCATGTATGACTGCGCGCGCGCCATGCTCAACAGTGATCAACAGATGAACGTCAAGAAGGAGAGTCCCGGTCGTCGAGACGAGAATGGCAATGCTCTGGGTAACGGTGTTGGTGATGATCCTATGGACACCGATAGCAAGGACGATATCGACTCGAAAAGACCGAGCGACTTACCTGCACCAAATGTGCCCAGCGGCTCCGATAGCTGTTTTCTGTATGAGTGGTTCTGTCTCTTCTGGGATATGCTGTCTGCGCAGCGCAACAAGGGGGGCGTAAGTCCCCAGGTTAGCCAATACGTCAGCCACACACAGGTATATGAGTCCTCGCCTTTACCCACCAGGTGGTATTTACCTTCGCGATTCTAACATGGTATTCAGTCGCAGAATCGGTTACGACAGAACCAGCAGCAGGACATGTTAAGATCAATGCGACAAGATATGTATAACGGAAATAATCCCATGATGAGGAATATGCCCAACGGCATGCAAATGAAGAGCCAGCAGCAGAATCTCGCTCGGACAGCAATGGCCAACAACCAAAAGTGTGTATTGAGATCAGGCCCCCAATGCCTTATTGCCTGACACTGACTCTGTTACCAGCCCTAATATGCAGATGCTCCAGGCCGCCAAGCAAAACCAGATGCAACGTGATGGCTCGAACATGGACGGCAGCCAGAATCGTCCATCCTCTCCGTCGGGTGATAACGCGCCGTCACCAAGTAAAAGGCCACGTCTGGATGGATCGGGGCCGTTCAACCCTCAGCAGCCAAATATGATGAATGGACAGCGACCGCAGCAGGGAATGCCGGGACAACAAGTAGGCAATACCCGAGCAGCTGTTGCTACGGCTATGCTTTTAACCAACGGTATCGACCCAGCTAATCTGACTCCTGACCAGTTACACCATTTCCAGGCCGGAGGCCATCAGAATCAGGCAAAATCTATCCAAACGTATTCTCAGAATCTACAACAGCACCATGGCCAGCAGATGCCCAACAAACAAGTTCCAAATCCCGGTGGTCCCCAGAGCCAAGGATCACCCATGATGCAACCCGATGGTTCTACGCTGGGCGCCTTCTACAATACCCCTGAAATGGCCGGTCCTGGCGCCATGAGGCCTGGCGCACCGGGTGGTGCTCAGGGTGGCGGCAGTAACCATGCGCTTCAGGACTATCAAATGCAGCTGATGTTGCTTGAGCAGCAGAACAAGAAACGTCTGATGATGGCTCGGCAGGAGCAAGACAGCATGGGAGGAAGTATGCCGCGAGATGGTGCTGGACCACAGGGTCCCCAAGGACCTGGTGGTCCTCCAGGTCCAAATGGACAGCCATTCCAAGACAGCTCTCCCCAGGGCGCAAGGCCAGGAGCGTCGCCAAATCCATCTGAACAAATGAAACGGGGTACACCTCAGATGAACCCGGCGGGTATTCCGTCGCCTATGCCAGAAGGTGCTCAATCACGAAGCTCGCCCAATGCTATGGGCTTCGTGCCGAACGGAATAGATCCCAACATGCCGCAGCAGTTCTTGAAAATGAACGGCATGGAGCAGAACATGGTGGCCGCGCAGATGAACGGCGGTATGCGACCCCCAAGCTCGCATCCGAACCCGCCTTTCAACGGTCAGATGCACCCGCAGATGATGGCCAGACAACAGCAAGGGCCTCAGGGCAATCCACAGATGCAATGGGCGGGCCCTAACGGTAACGCCATGGCTCAGGGACCTCAAGGGCCTCAAGGGCCAATACAAGGCACTCCTCAACAAAGGGCGATGCCACCGCCATCGGCTCCAGCTGCGTCGGGCGCTGCAGTGAACAATGCTAACGGGCGAAATACTTCATCCCCGCAGACCTCCAACGCTGCGCCGCCTACCCCCCAACAATCCAACAAGGCTGCTCCTAAGAAGAAGGACACCAAGAGTGCCAAAACCAAGGTGAGTCCCCTACACAGTAACGCCACCATATTGTTGGAGGCAGTATTACTAACGAAGATTTCAGGCCGCCGCCCAGAAGAAGGCACAGCCCACTGGTGCAACGCCAGCTGCCGAACCCACCCAGGAGGAGACTCCTACACCAGCTACTCCTATCACCCCTAGCAACCCCAGCAACATGATTAAACCCGGTCAGAACGTAGGGCCGGCAGCGAATGTACCAGCATCTGCACCACCGCCAGCTCCTGCGCCCGTGGCCGCCCCTCAGCCGGATCCCAACATGAATTCATTTGACATGAACCAAGGAGGCATGGTACGTTTTTGGTCTGATCATCATGGAGAGAACTGTACTCATACTGCTCAGGACTTCTCATCTATGGATTTCGCCAATCCTCTAACCACGAATGATGTTCTCCAAGACTTTGATTTTGATTCGTTCTTGCACGATGACGGAGCCAACACTGGAGAATTTGATTTCAATCCAGCTAGTTTCGGGATGGAAAGCAGTGAACTCACAACCGAATAGCATCCACAGCTCTAGTGGACTCGATCTCAGTTATACGGAAACCCATTCTGAACCTGGCTTCTTCCGAGTTGTTTTCTGGGCAATATTAAGGCGTTTCATTGGCTTATTTAACTCGCATCTGGAATAGGATTATGGTCTATGCTGCTTTTTACGCGTCCAACAGACCAGAAACGAAATATGATTGACATCCGAAAATCTCTGTTCTTTACTCTAAATCAACATCCTAACACCCTTAGACTCGGGTCGCTTCTGAACACGTTCCCGGCCCATATCGTCATTATACCACTCACAAGGCCTAACGCGGCGTCCCCTTGACCGCTCGGGGATTTCTGCGATTGGCGTCCGGGTTATCACCTCTTTTCTGTATTTCAGGGGCGATTCGACACCGGGGACTCCATGTGAGGGGTTTTTTTTTTTTTTTTTTTTGTATTTACATAATGGCCAGGCCCACTGGCAGTGGTGGACATTTTCGGCCGGTCATAGTCCCTCTGGGACAGTCGTGTCGATGATAGGATTCCAAAATATTACGGCGGGCTAGTTTCGGTCATGGTCACCTAATATCATACATCCAAATCAGGAGATAATGTTCAGTCTACCAACAGACAGGACGTATTTCTCAGCAGATGATTGCTGATCACGTCGGAGTATTGCGGCTAACGTTGTGCCGATGGCTTGCCTGGATTTCTGTCATTGATACTCCCCAACAACCAAACAAGGAGTCAAAAAGGCGCGGGCGGGTTGGGGAACGAAGACGGGAACGAAGTTTTCACAGGGATGGGGAATCTTGTTCAGAGTGGTGTCCGTCTCTTGTGTATTCAGTAGAGCAAGGTGCTATGTCGACATCCTTCCTCCTTCAGCCTCTATTTGGGTTGCAACACCCCACCGAGGGCATGGAGAGGTTCCGTTTCATTCAATGGCATGCTTTAATGATGTTCAATTACATTCAACTTTTGAGCTACTTGTGGTCTTGTTAACGCGGTCAATTGGCTTTTGCGTACAGCCGCCCCAGCAGGACGATATCGTGATTCTTGATTGCTTGTTCATGCCAAGGCTTGATCTAGCTGTGTATCGGAAATGGAAACTTTCCGAGTACAGGTAGGTTGCGGAACAACATGATTAGCTATTACTTAGGGAATGCCGGTCTTTCACCGGGCCCTTGTGTTATGCCCAAGTGACATGGCAGTAGTATGTGTCGTCACCTACCTGTGCACGACAAATCATACTCGATGTAAGCTCTTTTCCCTCGCACACTTGCTGTTAAGCAATCCGTGAAAGATGCCAGCCTCAGTAAGGCAGTTCAGGTTCCTCGACAAATTAGGCCCCTCGGTAGCCATGCCTATAGTGGGAATGTCCGTCCGACACTGTTGATCCACCCGCCGTAATGTAGTCCTGTCTACGTACTTCCCAGTCATACCCTTTTTTGATACAATTTTTCAAGACTTTGCGCAAGGTTTAAAAAGCCATAATCCAGCTCATTAAGCTCTCCAACAGGCATACAGGGCGCGGATCAGTCGCCATGTCGCTCAAATCGACCTACCTGCTCCTCTACAACAGCCTTTCCCTTGCCCTCTGGGCTACTCTCACAGTCCGCACGGCGCAGCACCTAGCGTCTCTCAAGACCTTTCCCTTGTCTTCTTCGTCTTCTTCCTCCTCCTCCTCCTCCTCCAGCAGCGCCCTGCGCCCGCTGTACGATGACCTCCTCGAGCCCCTCCTGACGACCACGCAGTCGCTCGCGGGGCTCGAGGTCTTGCACGCGGCGCTAGGGCTCGTGCGGGCGTCGCCGGCGACGACGGCGCTGCAGATCGGGGGCAAGAACCTCGTGGTGTGGACGGTCATGGTGCGGTTCCCGGGGATCGCGGGGCGCGGGGAGGGCCTGTGGGGGTTCCTGGGGTGCCTGCTGGCCTGGGGCGCCAGCGAGGTGCTGCGGTACGGGTTCTTTGTCAACCTGTTGGCGTGTGGGAAGGTGATGAGGTGGCTGGGATGGTTGAGGTGAGTCGCTGGGCTTATGGGCATCGCCATGGTTTGCACTATCAGGGGACTAGTACTGATGGGTTGACAGGTACAACGCGTTCGTCGTGCTCTACCCTGTGGGGATACTGAGCGAGGCGTGGCTGGTTTATCTCTCTTTGACGAAGGCAGAGGGCATCAGTACGTTTTATCGGGGGTATCTCTTCGTCGGGCTGCTGTCCTATGTCCCTGGTGAGTCGCCTCCGACGCACTCTTCGTGGGCGAAATCTAATGTTGACTGATGCAATAGCTGGCTATATTCTGTATGCGCATATGCTCAGACAGCGGCTCAGGGTCTTGAAGTAGAAAGTCATGTTCTATCAGGATTCGCCAAAGATCGCGAAAGTTCTGGGCAGTCGGCGGCGGCGCTACATTTGTTTACTATCGTTTCAGGGATTCTGGTGACGAAATGGACACCGCCATCTTCACTTTACGGGTTTATTTAAATGGTCCTGTGAAGCAACTTGGGAGGCCACTGTTCGAGAGCCAGCTTACGCCCAAGAATATGTCGCGGATGTGGCGTAAAAGAAGGCGACCGATGGAATCGCTCAATCATCACGATACTAAGAAATTAGGGCCTCGTACACCTTTAGATTGGACAGAAAACTGAAGACTACGAAGCGGTCAAGAGAGTATCTGATATACCTGACCGTCATAAAGCTCGGCACGTATATTAGAAAGCTGATCGCCTTGAAAGGGCATGATGCAATGGTGTAATTCATTAAACCTTCAGTCTCAGTCTCAATCTCGCGAAGGCCCCTTAGAAAACTAGGAGAGCAGAATCAAACTCTCCCAATGCTGTAAACGCCCACTAAATGACAACCACACTCAATAAATAAAGGAGAACGACGCCCAAAATAAGCCAAGTACCCAAGACAACACACCAAAGGAGAAATCACGTAAAAACATCCCTTTGATTTCAATTTATTGCCATCCTTGCACTGGCGAGTCATTTCTCCTTCTTTTCCTCCTTGTCGGTCGTGTAATTTGTGTTGTCGTAGTATCTGTCATCCCATTTCGGGTCTTCATCCTTCACTTCCTCGTCCACACCACCAGTCGAGTCACATGACTCTAGATACTCTGCTGTACGGCCCAAGTCAGCGGTCCTTTCAAAGCTGGGTGTGCAACTGATTTCCAAGAGTTCTTGAGGTGGCTTCTCATAGCATCGTAGAAGCGTGTGTCTGGGATTTAGAGCGAGAGCTGCCGGCCTTATGTATGCGCTACTTACGAGTATCTGCAGCGTCGTTGGCTTGAGAAGAAGGCGGGAGATCGGCTTCCTGGTACACGATGAGTTAGTACCTTGCAATGGATATGTTTCCGAGATGCTTTAGACATATGTCATTCTATAACCCACTCCTTGGACAAGAAGCACACGTTCTTTAGGCCTCGTTATATTGATGCGCAACGATTCTGCGTTTAGCTTACATCGACACCTGCGGCATTGTTCTTGTTGTGAAAGTTTCAAGGTATCGTGGAGTCGACGACAGTTCTTGGGGCTGTTTTCTCCTTTGCCTTTGCCCGGATGTTTGTGGTCATTGTTGCTACGGCCTCTGTCGTCGTTGGTCGACATGATGGGATAAGGTTCTGTCAAGATGCGTTAGGCGTTTGGTGTTTTTATTATGGTCAAGATCTATGTGTGGTGAGCTCGAGAATGAACCGAGTACCGAAACTGAGAGACTTGTGATATTTGTAGGAAAGGGCAAGTTACTTCACAACTCAGGTTGGGCCTGGTTTCGGATGCTGAGTTGCTCTTATTCGATCGTGACCATCCAGTGTTTCTCTTCGTGATAGTATGCTGAAGGACTCACAACCACAAAAGTAGATGTGTCAGAGAACAAAAAATGACAGGAAGACAGTACGACATAGCTGACATCTCGAGAACATTGAGGACTCGTTGGTCAAGGTGTGTATTTCTTTATTCGCTCCAGAAGACCCACGACGTTCTATCATGCCGGTATTGAATACATGCTCGATGCTCCTCATCTGTGCCTGGAGGAGCTTCGCATCGCCGTCAGGCTCTCACTTCCTTCTTGTTGCTGTTATGGCATGGGAGAGGCTCTTGGGCCATCTGCCCGCAGACAGCAGGCAGGCTCAGCGGAGTAGATGGTAGGAGCTACCTACCTATGGCCGACCTGTACGTGACACGAAGTATCTTGACATGCATCCATGATGGAAGCAACACCCGCAACTTGTGTGACGTTGACAGCTGGGGCTTTTTGTCTGGCAGAATTGGAAGCCGCACCTGTACCTTTCATGACGTTTCTGTGTGACGTCTTGCCAAACCTACCTAGCAGTCCCAACCATCCATGGAAGTAATTGAGTGTGGTGTTTCCGGAAGCGTCACTCCTCGAGGTAGCACCTACCTACTTTATCTTCTACTTGCGGGACGGGGAGCATTTGTGATTACATAACGCGCCTTTTGCTGCCAACAACGACCATTTTAACAGGGATCCCTCTTTTTGTAGCCTAAAGATACGTACACGCAAATCGGAAACGCCCACGACTACAATGACGACAAGAACCTTCCAGGGCTCAGAAATGGCTGTTTAGGTTTGTGCTGAGAGGAACGCTAGCTAAAGGACTCCTAGAAGCTGTGTCTAGGTGGGAGCAGAAATTTACTGCCGTGGGTACAAGGTGTACACCATCCTCATTGTCTGGTCTCATGTATTCTTCAATCACGCCTGGCCCATCGAAGCGACCCATTCTTTGAAACCTCGGGGAGAATCCTCCGCGAACAAGGTCTGCATGACTTCTTGTGTGGTCTCGGTCATATGTTTTATACCACGCGGCATCATCTTCTCCTCGTATTTCCTCACGGCTTCGTCAAGATTGCTTTCTCCATTCGATTCGATTTCATGTGCGAGGTCCAGCGCATCCTCCATGGCAAGATTGACACCGTCGCCCGTAGTGATGCTCAGATGCGCCGCGTCGCCTAGGAGTGTCACGCCCTGTTGATGCTTCCAGGGCAGAGACTCGGGGGGTAGCATATACATCGGCCAGGTATATATCTCACCGTCTGATTCTCTGAAGAGTTCGGTTAGATCTGAGGCCCAGTCGTCAAATTTCTCCGCAATAAAGTGCTCGCGCATTCGGGCCGGCGATTTTATGAGTTCGGCGCTAGTCTTAGGAAACTCTTCCGGGAGCCGCAGTCCGGCGTAGATATTGTAAGCCCCGTTGCTTTGACGCATGGCCATGAGCACCTTGCCATCTGAGAGGCCCATGTAGGTGCCGGTTCCAGCTCGTTCAGCTATCTTGGCGTGACTGGGATTAGAAGGGTCTACGGTCGACTGCAGAAAGGTCATGCCAGAGTAGACTGGCTCTGATGATATAAGCTGTGCCAAGTCAGTGTTAAAGCTCGCCGACACGGAATAATTCATCGAGGGCATTCATACCAACTTTCTTGCCTTGGACCATGCTCCATCTGCTCCTACAATAAGCTTGAATTCCTTCTCGACGGTGCCGTTCGCAAGTTCGATAGCCATGGAACCATCTTGATCTCGCTGGACGCTCTTCACTTTGGCGTCCCAACGGATTGTCCCAGGCGCCAAAGAGTCAAGCAGTAGCTGTCTTAGATCTTTGCGGTCGATCTCAGGTCTGGCATCTTCTTCGCCCGTGTACGGTAAATCCCAGAGACTGGTGCCTTGCTTATCGTAGGCTTTGAAAGATTGGCCATCATACCTTGCCAATGACCGGAATTTGTCGAAGAGACCGCATTCTTTAAGAGCTTGTTGTCCGTTGTGCTTGTGCAAGTCTAGGCAGCCGCCATGGGTGCGGATTTCAGGAGTCGGGTCGCGTTCGAAGACGACACAGGGGATACCTTTGTTGGCTAGGAGGCGAGCAAATGTGAGACCGGCAGGCCCAGCGCCGAGGACTGCAATGGCTGGCTTCATGTTGGTATGATTATACAAAGGTCATATGCTGGTTACGGGAGAAGAGGAGCGGCATGCCAATGAAAATGTCTTGGAACCATCATCTTGTCGAGCGGGACGTTCGCCATTTTATAGATTTCGGGCTTGAAAGAAGGACGAATGTGAATGTAATGATCATTAACTCTTGGGAAACGGCATGGCCCTTTGTACGTGGGCGGCGCCTCTTAGTGTTGGCGTAGCTGATGGAGATTGGCGATGAAGGAATCTAAGGACGGGTAACCCCCGCGTATGTTCCGCCAGGGCCGATTTTCTCGACTCGGACAATTCCAGCCACCGAGGCCAATGCCACATCTAGTCGTTTGGCGTCTTACTTAAGTTCCGTAAACTGCGCGGAGCATTCGGACAACTTACCTACACCGAGAACTCCAGAAAACATCAGAATCATTTCAAAGATCGGTCCTAGGTATAGCGAATGCTGCATGTCTCGATGACGCATCAATTATCCAAGTATTCTGTATGGACTCTGTTGGAGATGCTGCTCACAGCATAGGTGCTAACAGGTGCACCAATAGTGCGATCACTGTCGGAGCCGTAAGGTCCGGTTTTGCTAGGCCAAGTCCACTGTCCATCCGTCCAATGTCTAACGCCCTGACAGACACGCTGTTCGCGGGAGTTGTCCGGATGCTCGACATGTGCTTTAGATAGTCACGTATGCAAATATTCCCGGAGTGGGGTTATCAGGAGGAATCGCCAGCGAAAGCGACAGGATCCGGAACAAGCGCGTAGCCAGCAATCGGGGCCCGACTCAAGATCAACGGTAGCGGAAGAGGCAACGTCCTCTCTACACCCTGATATTGACGATGGGACCATCGAGACGGCCGATGAGAGACTTGGCTCGCTGGGAGGCGAACGCTTCTCCTCTGCTCCTCTTCCACTGCTGTTTACTGACTCGAAATCATTCTGGCAAGATCCCGAGTTCATCGCAATGGCCAATCGTATCAAGCTCAGCGGGAATTCCCAGTTCTTCACATTCGAGCAGGAAGCGGAATCGTGGATTTCCTGTACGCTGATTCTATCCAAAAACTCAGTGGCCCAAGTGATTTCTCACATCAAGTGTAGTCCTCGGCACCGCCATGGAGCGAGCGAAGCCCATGTTCACGCCAATTCCAACCGAGATTCTTGAGAAAATTCCTACGACCCCAGAGCTGGTCTCGTAAGTTTGTCTACATATGATGGTGGACCTCGAGGACATAACAATTCGGATCTTGGTTGGCTGAGGCCAATGATATGCTCTTGTAGATAGTGGCCACTGACTTCATGATTCGGCAGTGATAACGCCTACTTGGTCATTTTCTACGGCTTCATGCTCACCGAGGCATCGACAAATCTCAATGCCAACATCGGCAGCGACTTACAGTTGAAATTGAAGTGGAATCTATGGTATGCCATGAACGATGCCCGTCTATTATTACAACCCAGCGAGTTGCATATCCAAGCCCTGTTGCTACTTGCTGTTCACGTTGATGCTTTTCACACCCCCTCCTTGTGCTGGATGGTGTCCACGACAGCATTTCGCATGATGCAAGCCCTTGGCATTAATACTCCAGGCCTCAACGCCGAGACAAAACGGCATCGAAGCAATCTGTTTTGGTTTATGAATATGATGGACAAGGGGCTTGCTCTCGTCTTCGGTAGGCCCCCAATATTTACCCAGACCATGTGTGCGGCCGTCCCAATGCCTTCGATCATACAGCTACAGAGTTTTCAACCACACATGCATGATGCCACACATGGTGAGAGTGCGTTTCGGAGTCTGTTCGGTGCCCATTTCTTATATCGGGCTTTTCTACAAACTCAGATCATAGCAGAAGTCTGGGACCAAGTCTTTGGCGACGCCACTGGCCATACTCCCCGCATAGTGGTGAGAAAGCGTTTGGACACATGGTTCGACGAGACAATGACGGTACTTGCTCTAACCTACCTATAAGAGCATGTAAGAGACCCTAATGACGGCTGTAGATCTTGAAATCAACACTACTATCGGAGAAACCGTTCCTCGACCACAAGGCCGTGCGAGCGATGGAACTGGGCATTCAACAGATGAGCTTCCATTACCGGTGGCTTGTCGTTGCGCTCACCAAAGCCTGTCGAAGCTCTAAAGCGGACTGCGTGGAAGCCTCCCAAAAAGCTCTCTCGCTTCTAGAAGGCTTGGTTTCGGGTTCTGAGGATGTGTTTAATGGCGTTGTCTGGACACTTCTATACTACCCGTTCACCCCGTTCTTCGTACTCTTCGCACACGTCCTTGCGGAGACGGACTACGTCCTCTGCCAGCGGTACTTGGAAGCGATGGAGTGTCTTCCTCTGTTTCTCAGGGTTATGACCCCCCGTCATCCTCTAGCTGGGAAGCTATACGATACTGCTGCCAATTTGTTTAATCGAGCGAGAACGATGCATCAGCAAAGGTTCCGCCAATCAGGAAAACATAAGCGTGGGGACTCTACTGCTTCTGCTCACCCGATATGCGCGGACATGCAGGACCTTGATTTCTTGACCGGATTCTTCCCTGGGGCCACTTCCACGGGGGCAGGCGGGATCCATCAGGGGATAACCGAGCTCGCAGAAAGCTCCGGAACATCGAACGAAGCCCAGCTATCGACCAACATATCACAGGCGCCAAATGCTGTAGTCTTCGAACCCAAGCCTCAGTATGACTTCATGACTAATTCGATGTTCGACTGGTTCACATGGGATGCCCACAATGGCGATTAGGAAAGTTGAGGCACACAAGGCCACGCGCGTACACCATTGGAAGAAATAGCTGAGCTTCATGATGTAGATTCCTGGGCTAAGAAATACAGCCATGGTCAGGGCAATCTATTGAACGTTTATTGAACAAAACTTGACCTCGTTGAAGCAATGGCTCACGCAGGATTGTCTAGGATTTTACTGGTTCCCAGTGGCATCACGGTATAATTAAGAAGTGCTATTCATACCATATTCAGTTTACATAGGCACAAAGCAAAGATATCCTTGATGCTCCTCTAAGATCCCCTGATCTTAGCCCGATTTAACCTGTACCACCCAGAATAAACATCTCGAAGCGTGTTTATGCTGTCAACATCCAAGCCATTCGGCATTGGGTGTCTGGAATATCGTCCCAATTTGCATATCCATCGCATTATAAGCGTCGGCCTGATGGAAATCCAAGGGCATGCCATCTAACGGCAAAGGGAAGTTAAACCCAGCATGTGCTGTGTCCCCCTCAACAGCGTGCGCGACAGGGTCCCCAACGAGAGCCTCGTCCACTTCGGTCGAAGGGCCGCCCGCCATGTGGGAGACCATGGCGGAAAATTCTCCATGGCCATCGTCGTTCTTCTCGATGCTCTGGAGAGCTGCCTGTAGTCCGGGCCGCAGGTTCGTGATGGCGCGCCTTGGCTCGTACCCCCCCTCCTCGACGGACTCGAGTACCCTTTGCTTAATGGTCTCGTATGTGTCCCTGTACTTGCGTGCCCCTGGCCACCTCTCCGTGATGATGTACAGGACTATGCTACATGCGTTCATGTCGTTACTGGTTCCGATCCCGAAGACCTCCTTCGGAGACGCCCAAACACAGAAAATGAGGGTCAATCCTGGTTTTGATTAGCGGCTGGGCCTAGTGAAAGGCAGTGATATTGAACCGTGAATGGGAGAGACATACCTGCGAGGAACACGGAGTGCAAAGCCATAACCGAAAAACCTACAGGCATGACTTGATGTAACCTCTTGTAAGTCCGACACACCCCGCCACATGCCTCGGCGCATTTGCGCAGATATCTGGTAGTGTCGGACATTTCTGATGATAGTATAATTGGATGTAACAAGAAACGCAAGCACTTATAGTAGTACACGATCTGGACATGTCAGGAGCGGCGCCATCAGGCATGAGGACAAGCGAGCTGAGGGGCTTACATAGGTGTCGTAACAGTCGACGACCATGGCCTCGACGTTCGGGAACTCCGGGTTGGAAGCGTCCTTGGGCATCAGTCCCTTCCATTCTTCAAGTTTCTGGACGAACCGCTCGATTTCCGCCTCGGTGGCCGGCGAAGTCTCGTCAACTCGGTAGACGGATTGCTGTATCTGCGATTCGATGATCCTGAGCCGGCAGATGTAGATGAACCCGGTCATCGAGGTCGACTTCGCTGTCGGTACCACCGGAACTCTGTTGGCAGTTTCCTGGGCCTTCTCTAGGATCTCTGGATCCTCTGTCGACTCGTCCACGTCCAGAGGTAGCTCGACATCAATGTCGCGGTCCGATATCGCAAACGGCCGTCCGAGAATGATAGAAACTTGTCGGTCGAGGCAGTAGCAAGTCCAGAATACCCTCTTCCGCATCTCATGTTCCAGTGGGGACCGCCTTTTCTGCGTCTTTCTATGCAGGCCCAACTCGATGCATTGTCGCATGGCAAGACCACTGTACGTCCACGCACCAGGGCCCCTAGGTGATCTCAGGCTATAGATAGAGAGGAGCAGCAAAAATTGCACGGATCGAATGTCGTGGAGTCGTAGGATATTGTCCATGTTCACTAGCGCTTGGTCGTAATGCTGCTCTGGATAAAAATCGCCAGTCTCACCCGTCGTCTCGAGAAACCTACCTCCGATGGCGTAGATGAGATGCAATACGCTTGTACTAGAGTGCAGTATCCAGTCAGAGAAAAAAATGGCTCGCGTCTCTGGAGGTAACGCATACCTACAAGAATGTATCCGTGAGTATCTCGCGCTCAGCATGTAGCAGCCGCATAAAGGGGGTCTGGAGTACAGGCCATCGCGTCGAGATATGTCGTATATATCCATTGAAGAGCTTGTCAGCAATCTCAGCGGGTACTTGAGAGAACTCCAAGCCTGCATCAGGCACGACCGGGGCCGAATTTGCAGATTTTGGACTGAGATGCTCCCATCCGCCTAGGCTATCAGATCCGACCGTATGCTCCTTGGCTTGAACAATAGAGCTGATCATCCGACCCATCGTGATCTGGGAAGAGGCCCCGATGTAGCCCCCTGATGCCTCGATGGAAAGGTCGCGCAGAATCTCTACCACGGTACTAACGGCTGCACGACCAGGGCTGATAGGCGATCCGCCCGAACGCTGTTTCTCCGACCTCGTCGACGTCGATCTCCATCTTTTTGGCTGATTCACGCCGGGGGAGGGAGATGGTCTGCTACTATCGCGTGAAGAGACGTGTCGTCGCTTGCGACCCCCCACATCGATCCCCTCTCTCGCCAGGATGGATTCCAATTCTGCGACGCGATCCTCTACGGCTTGGACCGCTTGACTGGCTTCGATGGCTCTCTGCTGGTCGCGAGACAAGCTCATCGACTTGGACGGCAGATACTGGCAAGTGGCTTGAAAGTCTTTACAATTCCGGCACGGATGCAAGCCATCACATCTATGCAACGGGGGTCAGGGTCATATTCAAGGACGACGGAGGATATTGTACCTCTGTTTACGCCTCTTGCAGCGTTGGCATGCTACGGCGACTCTTGGTCTCTTAGGTGGTCGCGCCTTTTCCAGAACGGGGCTTGTGAGGCTTTGTTGCGACTCTGGGCTCGCCATCCTCGGTCATTTTAATTCGTAGACTGGCACAAGATCGCAGAAGAAGAGGGGGCTGAAGTGGTTAGCAGCGAGCAGTACCGGTAACCCAACGGCGGATTATCTAGTATAATAGACAGTCTGATAGACGTGAAAGATGCGGTGCAATACGATGCGATACAGGCCGACGATTGGCAGTTGACAGACACAGAGAGGAGCGTTTCGCGTCAACTAATGACGAGCCTGCCATTGCCAAGGGTCTGATTCGGAGGAGGACGCACATCCGTGGAGCGTTGGTCAATCTGCACGGCAGCCGAAACCGTTACTGCATCGAGACTCCCGCATTGGCGCACCCTATGGGCGGTGATAAGCTGTGACAACAGGCCGGCAAGCCTGGGAATAGTGCGGGTGGGCGGTGGGAGAAACCCGGTCAAGCGGACGAACCCTTGTTTAGGATTGGGGGCTCGGCGAGAAGTCCAGATACACAGCCTTATCTCAAGCCTGCGCAGCTACTTACTGAACCCGCGTTTTAGGTCGGCTCGATTCTCTAGAGCACAGGCTCCGGTCAGGCATGTCCTGTACGATCACGATATGGTGGATGTGGATGCGGAGCGGGTTGGTGGGTTCCAGCCTGCATGATTCCCGAGAGCAACTATTCTGTCGAACTTGGCTATAATAGCAGCGCATACTTCACGCTTCCTCTGAGACACGGACTTCGGGTTAGGTGACCATCTCTCAACTCCATACCGGTCAGCGTGCGCGATGATCTTCCAGGGTTCACAGCGAGGATTTGTTGTGGGACAACCTGTATTATATGTACCAGGTATCTAAGTACCCTTGCTTGCCTGGACGCGAAATAGGCACGGCATCTGAGCTGGGAGATACTTTGCAAGTACGAAGCGCGCCTCAAGTCTTGCGCTTCAGAGAACATAGGTGGCTCCAGCGGTGCCACGATCGGAAATATTGTTGTTACTCTAACATCAGCATCTATTCTTACAATGCTCACAATCGAGTACGTTGCCAGATGATCACGACCCACTGTCATGAGTGTCTTAGCGGTGGTCTTGTGGCATGGAATGGGAGCTTGGATAAGAAGCCTCCCTCTGAACTTGATCAAGGCTCCTTGAAAGAATACGTACCATCCGCTGTACCCAAGTATCCATAATGGACGAGACCGAGCTGGCGCTTGGGCCCGCTATAAATCGATCGATCAGTGATCGCAGACAATTTTTAGGTGTACCTATTTGGCTTCGCTCTAGTGGTAGGTGAGCGGGAAGTAGCTTTCACTTTAGCAGCAACCTTACATGAGGTAGCTCTCCTAAGATACACACACACACACACACACACACACACACACACACACACACACACACACACACACACACACATGCCATCGCGAACAGCATCACTACTGTACCATGCCGTCATGACCATCTGAGAGAGTCGCAAAACTTGACCACTAGCTATATCTGACCTTTCATCAAGAACGCGACAGGCATGTCGATCGTTCGGCATCTCACAAATTCGGCCAGGAACTTCCCAAGCACATCGTACGTCGCATTGGCCGTCACCCCACGATCGAGAAAGTCCTTGATGAGAAAATGCACGGCCCATAGATTCGGGAATTCCATCCTGTCTATCTTCTGTCCCGAATATTCCTCTCCCATCAATTCAACCAACTTGTTCGTCGTTAAGAGGGTCTGTAGCCATGGCCATTCATACTCATCACGAACGAAGAAGCCGATGTTGCAGTTCGAGCCCTTGTCTCCTGCTCTCGCAAGAACTCGGTAGCCCAGTGGTGCCTTGACGGTCGGACCGAACGCAATCAATGGAATGGGATTAGTGGTCTCATACGAAGGCTGATCCTCGGGATGCTCGATTGTCACGTCTGGCGGAGGAACCGAGATACGATCCTCTCCTGACCCTGAGAAGTGTACTGTCACAGTAGGCTGAGGTATCAGCGTTGGGAAGTATTCTTGATACTAAAGTCACCAGTGTCAGTCAAACTTGGTGTCTCCGTTTCAGTCTTGATGGGAATCAACTCACGGGCCTCGGAACTGCAGTTCTCTTGTCAGGATGGAATGTCGCCGCAGGAAACGAGTGCATTATGATATCAAACGCTGGACGCGCAAAGTTCTCGGTCGAAATGTCGTTGGCATCCTTGGCCTGAACCATCAACCTCAGATCTACGGTTGCCGCGTTCATCGTTGTCGGATTTTCTGGCACAGACCCGTACGTGGTGAGTGAAAAGGTGGTGAATTTGCTCAACCGTTCTTCCCCAAAACTCGCGCGGATCTGTATATCCAGCATTTTGACCTTCTCTTCGATGTCTAATCCAACCAAGGCCCAGTGTACCTCTGCCGTATAGCCGCCCAACGCCGTCAACCCAACTTTGGTGGTCTTTGGCGGTGGCTGACCGGTGATTCCCGAGAGGCGCACTCGATCCTGGCCAACCTGCTCGAACTTGGCCTGATCGATGACGGCTGTGACATCTGAATTGAGATACCATTTACCCTGGATCTCGTACAGCAGCTGTTCCTTGCAAGTCTCGACATTGACCACGCCACCGGTACCATCCCGCTTGGTGATGATAACATCGCCATCGACATCGATCTCGGCGATTGGATAGCCAATGTCGTGAAGCATCGACCAGTCCATCATGTTCTTGAATCCGGTGTAATTACCCCCCGTCACATATGTCGAACACTCAATCAAATGACCAGCAATGAGAGAGCGAGCCAGCCGATCAAAATCGGTTCTTGACCAATTATGCCACCATGCTGCAGCGCCAACAATAGGAGCAGCATCCGCTACCCTACCACATATCACAATGTCGGCACCTGCTCTGAACGCTTCGGAAATTCCCATACCACCAAGATAACACTGCGCGAATATTGGCTCGTAGTCCCACTCGTCCAGGTTCTCTCCAGTCGAGATATGCTTGAACTTCATGCCGTCTTTTCGTAACGTCCGGACCTGATCCATTACTAGAGCGTCAAGAGTCAGCAAAGGATTTGCGCCGTCGAGATTATATTTGCAGGCTACGGAGGGTTGAAAAGAGTCTTGAATCAAATTCAAGAATAAGTTAATCTTCGGCCAGACATCGAACCAGCTAGGAAATAGTCACTGGTGTCACTCACCAATGTCACCTTCAACCCAGGCAACTGACAGATCTAGCCCCTTCTTCGCGATCATATCGACAACAACATCAAACAAATCTTTTGTGGCGACGGTTCCGCCATTCGCCGCAAATTTCATCTTTTTTCTTGCAAGGTCTTCGAGAGCAGGTTCAATAGATTCAACGAATGTCTCTTCGTACCCGATCTTCCCTCCGTTCACGACACTATACGCGCGAGCAGGCATGTTCAACTCTGACATCCAGTCACCAACAAATACGTCTATCGGCTCATCAGACGCCGCATTGCGCCATAGGGCATCTCGACGATCCGCGGGCGAGCCGCTAATATTCATAATTCGAACAGCTCGGCCATGGCTGTCAACGGAAGCCATCTTCATCAACAGCGCGAGGGCAGTATACGTCAGATGAGATATTTGGTGCGAAAAAGTGTATGATGTTTCATGACTGAGACTACTACGTATCTACATTATCATTTCTTACCATTCCTGGGTTTCTGTCTGGCTGCAAAGCTTCCATAGTGGCTCGCGTTTCGGGAGATTGAAGCGACGGAACGACGATATATTTTTTTCAGACGTGCATTTCACGTCACATTGCTACCCCACCAGGAGATCTGACATGCAAGACACGCCGCTTTCGGGAATGTCATAGATGTTTGAATTTGGGCTCATGTCGAGGTGGGTCATCATGTATTATGCCTCTGATAGCATCTACAGCTATCTTCGGATGCTCCCCGAAGACCAGTGTCGGGAATCGATCACTTCCCGACGGCACGATACGCCACCCTGTCCATAATTTGCCTCCCGGGCAGAAACCGCAAGGAAGCTTCTTGGTATTCGATTACTGGTCCGGAGCCGTGCGTATGGAGCTAGATCGGGTCAGTTTTCGATTCCCATTCATGGCATGGAAATGTTGCAGCCAACCGATAGCTCCGGCGAATGCTCAGCATTCAGAGCCGCACGACATCAGCACTTACTCACGAATTCGACACATTGAAAAACAATGACTATCGCGATACCGCGACAAACATACGAGGGGGAATTTTTGGAATCATATTTATCGACGCATCGCCAGTGCTAAGCTGCCAGCAAGGTTTTCTCCGCCAGACACGGCGTGGAATCCAAAAATGACCGAATTCAGACCTCGCCAAACGCTTGTCAGCAGAAACTCATGGAAGACCGTCCGCACTTTGCTCAAGAGGATACGTGCGAAATCCATCGCAAGTGAAAAGGCACACACACAGGTCATTGAAGCCATATGCAAGGACTCCGTCACATCGGCAGACGAGTCGACCGAGAAACTAGCCGGCGACATTGAACCCCGGAAAGTCCAAAAAGCCCTTATCGTGGCGAGAAAAGGCGAATACGAGATCCGTCACGACTTCCCTATACCGGAGATTGGCGAGGATGAGGTTATGATCCGAAGCCACTATGTTGGCCTGAATCCAATAGACTGGAAGTCCGTGGACTATAATTTCTGCCTGCCACAATTTCCATGGGTACGTTCGCCTGTGCCCTCCGGGCACCCTATTGTGTGTTGCCAATGCTGACAAGCGCGTTAGGTCACGGGTCGAGAGATGTCTGGGGTAGTCGCTCGGGTCGGGTCCAAGGTGAAGTCGCTCCACAAGGGCGATTCAGTCTGGACAAGTACATACTACAAGGACCTCCGCGCAGGCTGCTTTCAGGAGTACGTGGTCGTGCCGTCGCACACGGTTCTTCCCATCCCCTCGACGGTGTCCTTCGAGGCCGCAGCATGCCTAGGCGTTGCCGCCTTGACGGCGTCCATGACCTTGTGGAAATGGCTCGGGGTGCCTATCCCCTCGTGCCACACCGACGCGACGGAAGAGCAGTGGCTTCTGATCTGGGGCGGCTCAACGGTCACGGGACAATTTGCGACCCAGATCGCGAGGCGGAGCGGCCTCAAGGTTATCACGGTTACTTCTGCCGAGACGAGACTGCTCTCGAAGCGACTGGGCGCGAACCACGTAGTGACGCGGGATGGAAAGTCGGACGAAGAGCTTGTCAATGAGATCCGGCAAGTGACGGATGGCAAAATCACTCGTGCGATTGACCTCGTTGGCCCCAAGACGGCTGCTTTGGTACTGAGAGCTGTATCAAAAGACGTCCCTGTGGCTTTTGCGCCACTGGCGATGATGTCGAGCTCTCAGATCGTGCCGGAGAATGTGATCGTGCACACGGTCGAGATGAAACAATTTGTCCTTGACAAGAGCAATGTACGCTACACGGAGGAGTTGGGGAAGATGCTGGAAGCCGGCAATATCGAGCTTCCGGAACTTCACCTGGTTGAAGGGGGGCTCGACGTTGTCCAAGAAGGACTTGAGATGTTGAAGAGGGGAAATATGAAAGGGAAGAAGCTTGTGGTGAAAATGTAATTGATTGAACGAGTGCCTATTATAATGTGGTCATTACTTGAGGCATGCAGAGGTTGCTTACGCGGAGCATGCAAGACTTTCATCACGGCGGTGTTCAGGATAGATTTCTGCTGGCTTAAGCTCTTGGCAACCAGCATCAAATGTTATGGATTTATGCAAAATCACGCAAATGAGGTATATCCTTTTCTAATGACTTGATGAAGGTGTGATTCTGGTTCAAGATCTGCTAGGTATAACGCTTGGGAGCTCTAGACGAGCCCGAACGATGGTATCTCGACAATCTGAGATTGTATTGATTTCGGTTTGCTTTGACTGAACGCCATCTCTGTTCATTCTATCTCTAAATATGTTCTACAACTGCGCCCCCTTCTCCTTCGCCGCAAGCGCATCCTGCACAATCCTCTCCACCGCCTCATCCTGCCTGATATCCCGGAACGCATCGGGCCGCGGCAGCTCAAAGACGTCGAAGCAGGACCCGTACGTGATGCCGCCCGCCCGGAACACGGGCCGCAGCTTCCGCGCGTCGGCCGTCGCCCGGTCCGGCGCCAGCGCGTCCTCCCAGACGTGGAAGCGCACGATCTCCACGACGACCATGGTGGCGGTGCGCACGCCAGGCGCGACGTTGGAGTGGAAGTGCTGGTGCGAGTGCAGTCGGCACTCGACCGAGTACGGGGACTCGGCGACGTAGGGCGGCGCGACGACGTCGCTGGCGGCGGGCGTGAGGCCCGCGAGCTCCCACTCGGAGATGTGGGCGGGGGTGTTGACCGAGGTGAAGTTGGCGGCCTCGAGGAGCCAGTCGCTCGTGAGGGAGATGCAGAGCTCCTTTGTGTCGAGGATGTTCTTGACGGTGTCGTTAAATTGCCGGCCGGAGAAGGAGAGGGAGTAGAGGGGCGGCTAGGGTTTTTTTTTTTTAGTAAGTACGTTGGACGTTTTCCGTCAGGTCAATCTGAAGCTATTCAGATTCTAGTAGGGATGCAGCTCACATCGGTGGTCACGCATTGAAAGTACGAAAATGGCGCTATGTTCCTCGTCTTGCCATCGGCCGTCACTGTGCTGGCCAGGGCAATGGGCCGCGGCACCGTCGCCGAGATCATCAACTTGTAGTTGAGCACCAGGTCACGACCCTCCTCATATGGGTCGATGGACACGAACTTGTGCTTTTTCCATTCGTCATTGGATGCGCCATCGCCGACCTTCCACCCCGGATTGGGAGTCTTGGAGAACTTCCATTCCTTGGTGTGGTCGAAGTCTGGACGGGAGGCTTCGACGGCAGCAAAGTCGGCGTGCGGATTGCGCTTGATCTGCGCTTCTTTGTCTGGCGCCTCGAGGGGCTCGGGCTCGACCACTGGAGGGACCATGGTGGTTTCGGATGGCGTGCGAATGCGCTTTCTACGTATGAAATACGATGCAATCGTACGGCCAACCTCTCCTACTGGTGTCACGATGTCTGTTCTGTAGCACAGTCGCTGTGCTGTTATAGCACTTCCCGCGTCGAAAAACCGCGTTCGTGGCAGTCCCGGTGTGCGCCCGGCGTGTCATCGGGGCAAACTGCTTGAACGCTGCCGAACCACTTCTTATTACCAAGGCAAGGAGGGGAGGATTGGCCATTATACTACGTACGAACACCATACACTTAGAGAAGTACCTGTCTGGTAGCTAATCGCTTATATACTACTTCCTAGGTACTTACCAGGTAACTCCACTCGCCTTGACCTGCATCTTGCCATCTTTGAGGTACACCCATCCCCTCTGCCGGGGGGGTACACTGTAGTGCGATAGGAGCTCACCGTCGTTGGTGTTGGCTCGTCGTGCAGAAGTCCGCGGGGGACGGTTCAGACTTCAGAGGCGGGCTGTCACTTGTAAGTCCAGTGAGTGTGCTCTTCTCTTCTACCCGGCCCGCTGCGGGGGTTCCGATGAGCCGTTGGGGGGGGCTCCCGGCATAGCCTTTCTACAGCAGATTGCTCAACGGAACATGGTACCCGATCCTCCATCCCCGTTGGCCCTGCACGAGGCTTACCAGATGGCCAAGGCAAGCAGGGGAAGAGACCGTCGTTGGCACTATTCAAGACATCCATCGGCAAGGGTGTCGGCTTGGTACAGTGGAGCGCCGGCGATGTGATGGGATGTGATGTGATGGCAGCCTACCTACGACTGCTGGCATTGCCTAAGTACCTAATATCTTGGTTCTATTTACTCACCAGCGGCGTGAATGAGAGAGCTGCACACCGACGACGCTCCCAACGCCATAATTTATCTCCTTCTCCTATAGGATGACTTCGCTTCCATTGGAGCCTGTCGCAGGCTCGATAGTGAGAATTCTACACACAACAGAGCAGTGCGACAAGCCAACTTCCCTGGCAGTATCCAATGCAACATGAAATTCATGATATATGATAGATGCCTATGTATACAACCCAGCGTATATATCAAGTGCCTACCCAGGTAAACCAGGACTCTTAAGTAAGCCCGTGTCTGGGTTCGGTAAAATTAGGATGGCAACATCCCACAAATGATATACTATATGCCCGAAGCTGCGTTGCCTCCCCTTGAACCCTTCACAAATGCCAACTTACCTGCCCATTCAACCCGCATCCCACTGTGATTGCTTTCGGGCATCTTAGGAAGCTATCATTGACCAACATCCTCCCAGGCTGTAATAAGATGCGTTCGGTGAGAGCTGCTCTGCCCCGGACCTTCAGGTCGCTGGTGGTTAGCACAGACGACCACTCCAGTAGATGGGCAAATCCAGACGTTCTTCCCGTGCCACACGATCAGATAACTTATGACTGGAAAGCATACTTTGGCTACTGGTGCGTTCCGTCTTTCCATGAGCCTATCCAATAAACACCAGTATCGGAATACTTACCTTCCGATGTGGTAGGGTTGCTGTGGGCGCCAACACCACGGTTTGGGCTTTGGGCTCGTCCAACCTTGCGAACGGGCTCGATGCGGGCGCCGCCATAGGAGGTATCTTTGTCGGCGGTGTCTTGGCTGGCTTGGTCGCGCTCTTCTGTGGTGAGCCTGGTGTGCGATACCACCTGGGATTCCCCATGATGAGCAGAGCGACCTTTGGCATGGTACGCCGTTTTTACACGCCCTGAATTCGCGAAATGGAACTGTTCTGACATGACCGGTATGATAGTATGGATCCTATTTTGTGATGTAAGTTCACACCTGTTCGATCGCTGTGAAAGCGGGGGAATCTGACAGAGACATGGTGTAGTATGCTAAAAGTGAGTTCGAAGTGGCTCGAAAGATGGCAAAATCCATATCTAACTTGAATATCAGTGTTTTGTCAATTTCATCTTTTTCGGAGTCCAATCATACTGGGGAGGACTCGCAGCGACCGTGGTTCTCTCAGCGATATTCCCCAGTTACTACAACATGCCGAATACACTGCCAGAAGATGCCGGAATCGCCACCAAGCAACTGGTCGGGTTCATCATCTACATCGTCGTATTCACTTTATTGATGTTCATACATCCATCCAAGCTACAGCCACTCATTTACCTGTCACAGTATGGTATCAACCTTACCATCCTGGGCGTGTTCATCTGGGCACTGGCTGCAAATGGTGGAGCGTCCCTTCTCCCACCTTCGAAGACCATATCTTCCAGGTTGGTCGGCCCATCGAATGTTTTGAAGTCCCTATGGCATAGGTTCGAGGGTCACATATTAACGCCACAGTAGTGAGAGATCGTTTCGCATCTTACAAGCCATGAGCTCCGTAGCCGGAGCGTGGACGGGCGCAAGCATCCGACAATCAGACTGGACACGATTCTCAAAGACTCGCTCCGCACCTACCGTACATCAGCTCATCACCGGCCCAGTTGCGCTCGTCATCTGTGCCACCATGGGTATTGCTGCGACGAGTGCCGTCGCTCAGATGTACGGAGAGCCGATTTGGAACCCGATCGCTCTTCTCGAGACCGTGCAGGACCGGGACTACAGCTCTACCACCCGAGCTGGTACCGTATTTGCAGGACTCGGCTTCTTCATAAGCCAGGTGACTATCAACTTGATCCAGAACTCGGTATCCTGTGGCATGGATCTGGCATCCATGGCTCCGAAATACATAGATGTCACGAGGGGCTCGCTCATCATGTGCCTGGTCGGGTACCTGATACAGCCCTGGCGCTTTGTGAACCAAGCGGGCATGTTCATATCTGTACTAAATTCTTTCGGAATGTTTGTGGCGCCGCTCGCTGGGATCAACGTGGTCGACTTGTGAGTACATGGCCCGACAAAGGTGTGTTGCCCAAATTCTGACTCTACTTAAGCTGGATTGTTCGGAGGATGAACTGGAAAGTTCCCGATTTCTTCAAAAATGGAGGCGAAGACAATATCTACTGGTTCTGTTGCGGCTTGAACTGGCGTGCCTTTGCATCCTGGAGTTTGACCGTCTGGGCTTCGTTCCGTGAGTCTCCGCTCGATCTGTCCATCTTGTACTCTTCGTTGACGAAATCGATAGCTGGATTTATAGCTGCCATGACTGGTCGCGACTTTGGTGAGGGATGGACGAAGACTTTCCAGGTTACCTGGATCGTTGGTTTTATGGGGGCAGGACTGGTTTATTATTTGATCTGCTTGATATCTCCTCCACCAGGAAAGCCTTATGTCGCAGAGTATCTTGATCATATTACCGAGGTTGCTATCGAGGGTAGAGAGTTATCGAGAAGTGCTGGAGATGGCAAACTGGAAGGCAAGACTTCTTTAGATGACGCTAGGATAGAGAGCGGGAAGTAATGGGGTGCAAGTAGACTGATTCGAGAAGGTAAGCGTTTGATACCAGCCAGAACCAACTGAACGCATATCCTGCTGTGTCTCAAATGTGCCTCACGTCAGCTGCTAGGTGTTTATCTCTCTACAAACGTCTGAATATCCCATGTATGGGGCTTGTACAGATGTTCGGAATGCAGTCCCGCATTCCCGATAGACACTTATCTTCACCAACATAGCACTTGAGCTAGTATCATCAATACACACCTAACAACATGTACACTCTCCTGTATCACGGTAGGATCAGGTTGAATCAGAAAGCAGACTTGTAGTCAACCACAACCATGGCAGCACCCACAATCAAAAAGGCCTACGTGGACACACCTCACGGCCAAGTTCACTATCGCTACGCACTTCCCTCCCACCCAGGCAAAGACACCCTCATCTTCCTCCACAAGTCCGCCTCCTCCTCAGCCTCATACGAGAGACTCATATCTCATTACGCACCCCTCGGTCATCCTTGCTACGCCTTCGACATGCCCGGCTTCGGGTCCTCCTTCGACCCCTCGCCCGCCGCCACCGCCGAGATCGCAGCCCAGGGCACGCGCTGGTACGTCGACCTCTTCATGCAGTGCTTCGCCTCGCTCGGCCTGCTCGGCGCCGGCCTCCACATCATCGGCCACCACAGCGGCGCCTCCCTCGCGGTCGAGGCCGCGGCCGCGTACCCGGAGCCCGTCAGGTCCATCTGCCTCGTCGGCGCGAGCGTCATGAGCGCCGCGCAGCGCGCCGCGATGAAGGAGAAGTACTTCGCGCCGTTCAATGCGCCCGTGGGGGACGGCTCGCACCTGGCGAAGACGTGGGACTATCTGCGGAGCATGGGCGTCGGAGAGGATCTGGAGGTGTGGCAGCGAGAGGCGGTGGATCATATCCGGGCGTGGAAGGGTAGGAACCAGATCTACGGGGCGATCTGGGCGCAAGATAAGGAGGCGTACTTTAGGAAAGTGAAGTGTCCGATTGTGGCTATGTGCGCGAGAGATGACGTCCTGTGGCCGTACTTTGAGAACCTGAGACAGGTGAGAGACGATGTGGAAATGGTGGAGGTCAAGGGAGCCAATTTCACACTGGATCGTGATACGGAGGGGATCATTGCTGCATGGTCCAAGTTACTGGAACGGGCATCGCGATAAATCGGAGTTGTAGGCGAGACTGAGTTATAGGGTTATGATACCTGTCCGCTCCGACCAGACGTTTTATCCCGACCATTTGCCATGTGACTATGTGACTACTAGGTTATATTTATATTGAGCTGTGCCTGCGGTTCTGCTGACATGGGAACGACCGTGTATTAAGTGCAGAGCTCTTAGGGAAACCCAAATTCTCATCACGACGAAGCTCCAGTGCCTTCGGTAGCTTGACCCTCTTCAGCTTTCAGGTTCTCAATAGACTCTCCTTCGTATCCCGATCCCCATTTGAACTTGTGACCGTAGTGATGAGATGGCAACTCTTTCTGGCCGGGCGCGCCACACAGATTTTCTCTCAACGAACCCCCTTCGACATCGTAGTCCTTCCACATGAGACCCCGTCTCTGCAGTTCCGGGACGAGGAGATCCACGACGTCCTCTTGACTGCCAGGTGTAGTTATATAAGCAATATTGAAGCCGTCGACATCCGCTTCGTCGATCCATGCCTCAAAAGCATCGGCGACGACATCTGGCGTTCCAATTGGTAATGGGTGAAACCCTCCCAGAGCCATCTTCTCACCGAGCTTTCGTGGCGTCCAAGGCTCGTTGTTCCCTGTGGCTTTGTTGAAATTCTCCAGAAATGTGTGAACGGCAGCATCGCCTGGTGCATCCTTCAACTCAAAGACTTCATCCAGGGGGAAGCGGGAGAGGTCGATACCAGTATATCCGGAGAATTGGGCCAACCCCCCGACAATATCAGTACTTTCTTTCGCAGCCTCATATTTCGCTTGAGCCTCTTCCATAGTCTTGCCAAGAATGCAGGAAATGCCGACGAAGAACTTGATGGACTGAGGGTCTCGACCTCGCGCAGCGGCTTGTGCGCGAATCGCAGCAATGGAATCTTTGGCTTGCGAAGGTACAAGTCCACCTACATAGATAGCTTCGGCGTGCTTAGCGGCGAATGCACTTCCAGCTTTTGATGTGCCAGCTTGGAAGATGACAGGAGTCCTCTGTGGTGAGGGGTGCAGAGGCCCAAAACCAGATGTTTTCAAATATTTTCCTGGACCTCGGCTAAGCTTCTGCTCGGACTGGATAAGCTGGGGATAGTCTCTAATATCACATACCTTGATGGTCTATCTTCTTGACTTTCTCAGGCTCAAATGCGACTCGACGCTCCTTATCAAACACAGCTGATCCATCGGCCCACGAGCTCTCCCAGAACTTGTACATGATGTCCATGTACTCGTCTGCCACTGCATACCTCTGGTCATGAGGCACAACGTCATCGTGACCAAGAGCTTTGGCCGCGCTCTTGCTCCACGAGGTGACCACATTCCAAGCTACCCTACCGTTTGTGAGATGATCGAGAGAAGAGAACGTTCGAGCGGTGATATACGGGGTGAGATAGCTGGTACTGGCAGTCACTCCGAAGCCGACGGTCTTAGTCACCGCTGCCATGGCCGGAATGAGGGTGAAAGGGTCCAGTGTTGCGGTATGAGCACCGGCTCGGAGCATGTGATCTGCGGTGCCTCCATATATCTCATGAGTGTTGTAGCTGTCGGCAAGGAAGATGAATGAGATCTTGCCTCTCTCAGCGAGCTTGGCGAGATATGTCCAGTACTCTAAGGTATCTTTGGTCGTTCCCTTGTCACCGTCGCTCCTGTTCCATGTCAACTTACGTAAAGGGCCTGATAGCATGATGGTGGTAACATACCTCCAGAGGCCAGGAGACATATGAGAGCCCGTACAGCCATGATCGAAAAAGTTGAGATATATTCTCTTCTTGGGTGATTCGGCTTGATTCACAGCCATTTTTAAGGATCTAAGGCCGACGCGATATTGATCAAGACCCTATTGGTGTAGCACATGTGCATCTTATACTATTCACGCATGTCACGTAGGGACTATTCCCTACCTGTGCCATGCTTCTCAAGGCGCTGGAACCGAGAATGCGGGGCATCGCTAACAGAATTCCAAGTGAGGTCGAATCATGTGGATGACTGCCGCGAGCCATGCAAATCACCTTGGTACGTGAACGGGGGCTTGCATTTCAGGGTCGTAGTTACACATCCGTTGGAGCGCCCCGAAGGATGATCGGAAGGCCAGCCGTGGGCAGATATCCTTGAGGGCTGAGCATATTCTGGAGTCTGCTGACGTCTCCCGACGACTACAAATACGGCACCTGGGCCACTGATAAGGGCCCAAGTCTTAAGGCAATCGATATACTTAGGTACCTAAGGTACTTCTTAGGAGGAGGTAGGTGATGTAGTGTAGGTGATGACAGTGGACTGCGATAAACTGTAAGGACCTACTTTCTGGCTAGGCCAGCTCAGGGGATACCTGGTAGGAGTTTTCAAGCCTGTATCCTCATGATCGCGGCAGTAGCTAAAGCACCTAACCTTAAGTACCTAAAGTGTCTTGGTGCCACCTTTCTCGTGCTCTGGTCACGGACCTCACAGCTTACAAAACAGGGTCCCGGGGCAATGAGCCATTGTCATAGGGCAATTCCTCAGGGGACGTCCTAAAGTGGAAGCACGACATATGTATCTAAGATATCCGATGCGTGCCTACACACTTACTCGCCGCCATGCAATACACCTATATCCAGGTCATCAGCATACTAGGCACACTTTGCGGAAGGCATCACGAATATTACTACACTTGTTATTTTATGCCATATTATACCAAGAAATGTAGGTACAATCTGTTGTAGCAATGATAGCGGCGTCTTGGATGATCCGGCGTCAAGTATGTAGAGCTATCATATGAGGGCGACGACTGGCTGGTGAGAAAAGAAAAAGAAAAAGGAGCGGTATGGGCCTTGATAGGCTAGTAGTTACTTAGACAACGCTAGGAAATGGCATCTGCCAACAAACAGCCACTCTTCGACCACCACCAAGTACATCTTCGGTTTAATCTCCAGACGACCCGTGCGGATAATCGTACGGATCTGCATACGGGTAGAAATCGAGCGGCACGACGATAGGCATCGGCGGCATCAGGGGGATCCCGACCTGGAACCCGGGCGGGGGGTGGAAGGCATCCGGCAGCTCGATCACGTCGGCGTAGTAGCTCGGGAGCGCGCTGCCGCGCCAGAGGCCCGCGACGGCGGGCAGGACCGTCCGGCCGTTGCGCACTAGGTCGGGGTCCGGCGCGACGTAGGTATGCGTGGTGTGGTTGTCGCTGCTGAACAGGCCGCCGTAGGTCTGGTTCCAGAGGTAGCTGTCGAAGGCGTAGTCGCCCTCGCGGCGGAAGCCCGCGTCGTGGTTCACGGCCACGCTGGTCGCGGCGGCGGGGTCCCAAGTGCGGATCTCGTCGCCGGTCTTGGATCCCACGAGGCGCCAGACGTTGGCGCCCACGTCCCAGCGCCCGAGCGTGTGAAGGCCGAAGTTGGCTTCGATGGAGGCCAGCCAGCTGTAGTGGTTATAGTACGCATCGTCCGTCGTGCCGACGAGCTCTTGGGGGATGGCATCACCAATGAGGATTCCGGCGACATGGTTGCTTTCGGTTGGGTACTGGCCATTGGCTTGCCAGGTGATGTAAATTAGGGTGTGCCCGTCGTTGAAGTACTTGTTTTGGAGCAAGTCCTCCACAAAATACCGCGTGAAGTTGCAAGAGACGGAGACATTGGTATCATGTCCATCGTTGTATAGGTTGGGCGTGACGAAGGACCACTGGGGCAGTGCCTCGTTATCCAGGGCATTGTAGAACTTTGAGGGTAGTTAGTGGCAGTCCTGGTACCCAAACGTATGATTGCGAGAAGGTTGAAGATATAGTGAACATGGGAAGGGGAATGAGGTATTGGTGATGGGCGCTGGAGAGGATAGGGCAGACGCATGGTACACACGACTTACTCGGTCAAATTCTGGAGCTTGTTCCGTCTCTCGGGGTTCTGACGAATGGAATCGAACCGGGCCAAGAGATTATGCTTCAAAGCGTAGTTGCCTTCGACGGCGTCGTCATGAGTGTAGTTGAGCGAACCAGTGTATTCAAGACCCTGGTTGTAGTCGACCCAGCTGATGCCCTTGTCTTCGAGCAGGTCGACAATGGTGGATACGTTCTTGTTGATGACGATGTAGCTGTCATGGTTCAGGCCGAAGTCATCTCCGCTTGCCGGGGCGATGTAATTTGGTGAACTGGGGGCGCCGACTCCGTAGTTCCTTGTCAGTAGAATGCCATGATCGATAAGTGCCGCGCAGTTGGCTGAGGAGGGAGTAAGTCAGTATCTGGCGACAAATCACCTTGGGAGGTAAATACACACGATCTGCGATAGAGTTGTTGTAGGCGGTTGTCTCGAGCCAGATGCTCAGAATACGATCGAAGGCCTTGCCCTTAATAACGGGGGTTGTGCCATTACTATATGGTGGGTTTCCCCATCCTCCCCCAGGGTGTCCTGGTTTACCCGTTGGATATGTTTGAGGGGGCTCATCAGTACAGATACTGCTCGCGGTGGCTACTTTTGTAGGGCGGCCCGCGGTCAAGGTACTGATTATGGTCTCTGTCACGGTCACTATGCGGACGTCTTCAGTACAATGGTGCCAGGGTCCCATTCCATGGGCCCGAATTTGAGCAGCATGAACCAGACACGCCACTAGGCCGGCGCTGATGCTCGATTTCATGATGGTCGTAAGGCTGTGTTCTGAGTTTGGAAACGAATGAAGCTATAGGAGAGCGAATGAGAGATGCTTGAAATATGGCGGGTGTCAGGTCCGGAAGAGGTTTATATACATCGTGAACTTCGAGTGTGCCACTCCTATTCATACACATCACACACTATTTTTTTTTTCTTTATCCGCGGCTGACTCGGCCAATCTCTGGACCATCTCAAATCATGAAGTTGAGTGAACATTGGTCATGGGAGTGAATTTCAGCCTACCGTCGACCATGGCGTACTTCGACTTCTAGTGTGTTAAGGATCAATCAGCATCACGTCGGCGGTGCTGCCTTGAACGTGACCACCCCATGCCAACCGTCGATCGTGGCCGACTGACCTCGTTTCCTCCTCGGAAAGCACTACTTCGATATAGATAAACGTAGGTGGTTCCATCTTCTAGTCTCAAAGGCTGAAAGCCGCAGTCGTAAGTAGTTTTCGAGCAGTGCAAGTATTCCGAGTTCACTAAGCTTTGAGGCTTGTTGCGTCAGAATAACTCCTTGATCTATCCGATGAGATGGCTGAGCTAATCAGCATGTCGTATCTACTTTTACCCCGTAATCATTGCTCAATGCAGCTCGGTATCGTCACAGTGCTAAGAAGCTAATTGAAGTGCCATACATAAAGGCATCAGGATGAAAACAAGACATTCCTATACCAATAGCACTGTGCGTAGTCAGAACCAAGCTATAGAGATTGTATGTACTGCCATGGCTGAGTGCTGGTGGCCGTAGGACTCGGCTACTTGTGACAGAGCCAAATGTGTAGATGCCCAGAAGAGTGCAATACTATCTTTCTCTCTAGCGTCACGTAATCGTGCTCAGCTATCATCTTCTAAAGGAGGCGAGCAATAATTTCAGAGAAGTGATCCATCGACCTGATAGCTGCAGTCCCACGACGCTGGAATCACTTGACCTCCAGACCAGAAACTCTGAAGAGAGGCACATCCAGTGGCACTCCAGCCTGGGCGGTGGAGACCTGTAGATTCCTCGCTTTCTAGAAAGGTCTACCACTTTGGGAAATGACTGATGGTGGAGATGAACCTGATAGCGCGGCTTGCGCGGGTATTGCTTCGGGTGTGAATAAGGTTGACGCCAAAGGCCCCGTCGTGACGAGAGGCACGAAATAATCTCGGCGACTTACAACACCGCGGCCCGTTTCGTCGAATATAACCACACTAGGTAAACCACAGGATCACACATCGAAAGTGGTCTGCACACTCAAGGCTCACCGTCGAATGGCGCGACGAAGAAAGTTTAAGGGCTGCTATAATTATATATCTACGATTGATGTACTTACCATCTGGAACGCCTCTTGCATACTCTTCAGAAGAGTTACGGCTTGCAGCTATCTACATATAGTAGCGAGGCATCTGGCGTCTGTCCTTGGCTTATTACCTAGGCAGGCACGTCCATATCATTCTATGAAGCATCTTTGACAAAGAAGGTTCATATATCCTACTGCGGCATATATCTGATGAACTCAAACGAAAACGGTTCAGTGAAACGAGCAACAGCTCTCTCCATAGTGGGACTTCCTCCTTCATCCGGCGGTAAGATCAAGACGCCCACTCTTTCATCCACTGGGCCACGCACTTTTGAATCGTACCCTCTTCGATCACATCGAACTTCCTAGCTATTGCAGGGCTCATTCTCTCCGTCTCGGAAGTGTCAAAGGCCAGCCCCTTTCTCCCAGGCCGATCATTGTCGTATTTAGAGGCGAAGAAGTCCAGAAGTTTGATCGTGGGATTGCGACGAGGGTCTGCGTCACTGGATCTTAGCTGTGCAACCCAGTCGCGCTGGCCTACGACCTCGAATTCTAGCCCGGCGTCTTTGAGTGCCGGCAGTAAGTCATCCGTCCAGCTCAAGTGACGTGGATTTTGCACGTGGTATACGACATCTAGAGGGTCTTGATCATTCGTCGCAGAACCTCCGGTCGATGGCACTGAGACACCGCTCAACTCCAGGACTGCCTCAGCACAAACGTCCACTGGAAGCCATGTTGGGGTCTCATCGAGGGCTGGAAGCACCCCCAAGGTGGTCGCTGACCGAATCATGAGTGGTATGGCTTCAGATGAGTTCCATCGCCCTTCTTTCGAATCACCGATGATTTGTCCCGTCCGCAGTACTCTGGCATTGATCCCCGTTTGCTCTGCGGCAAGTCTTATGATGTGCTCTGAAACCCACTTGCTCTTTGCGTAGCCCATATTTTGTGCATGCTCGGGATTGGCGACATAGGTCTCAGGAACAACAGCTGGGGGTGGTATGCCGGCTGCTGACGATACCGAGGATATGAATGAGAGATGTGCAGGTGATGCGAAGGGCACCTTCAGACAGATATCCAACAGGTGCCGCACACCGCGGATGTGCTGATCTTCGAAGGACGCGACTCCGAGGTTAAAATTCACAGCCCATGCACTATGGATGACAGAAGTAAGAGTAGACTGGAGTTCTGTCAAGCGCGTCGTCGACAATCCTAGATCTGGGCGGCTTAGATCTGATGGCAGTGCAACGACTTTCCTGAAATAAGCCTCTTGTAAGACCGTCTTGATCACACCACGGTCGTAGAGCGATGACAGTACGCGTGCCATTGCGACCATCTCATCTGTCGCTCTCACTAAACAATATACTCGCTTGACGTGTGCTAGTGGGAGAAGCTGCGATAGCACATGAGCGCCCAGAGAGCCAGTCGCTCCAGTGAGTAGCTAATGAGATGAGTTAAATTGTTGTGATCGCCAGAGAAATTGAGATCATGATGGAGACTTACCACGACATCGTCTTGCGGCATCTCGGTCCCAGCGTGAAATGGCTCAAAATCGCCATATTTCTTCACCATGTCCTCCATCAGGGACGATTCCCCTTGATCCTGGATAGCGACACCATTTGATAGTGCATGAAGATATGTAGCCAAACTCGGAATGTTGGGATACTCGTAGACGGCATTGGGCCGAATAATCGACCCCGATAGATCAAGCTCACGCATCATATGCCCCCGCGCTAAGATTACCTGCAAACTGTCGATGCCCGAAGCAAAGAAATCAGTATCTATATTCAAGTCTTTCTTTCCCAGTCGGTTCCTGAACAAGTCCAGGAGGTAGTCTTTCAGACCCTCTAAGTCAAGCTTCTTCTGAGGTTGGCCGGACGCTTCGCTGGGTGCTTCGAACCTGGCGTATACAGAATCAATCAAGTCTGCAAACACCTGGTACGATTTTGCTCGTATGATGGTTTTCTTGTCTGTTCCAGGATACTCGGCTCCAGGCTCAAGTATCTCGATCATCTCCCTGGAGATTTGACCGAACTTCTCCGCATTCGAGTTCGCCGCGTCGATAGCTGGTGTCAAACGATCTAAAAGCTCGCCCTTGCTCATGCCGACGGCTTTGTCGCTGGGAAATATCAGGAGACCAGGGAGTGTCCGACCAGCTCCAAAGACCAGACATTCGTGCACCAGTTCGTCTTGTCGTATGCGGTTTTCCATTGGTACCGGCAGCACTTTCTCGCCATTGACAAGCGTCAGTCGATCATCGAGACGGCCAGTGTACTTCCACATGTCAGGGAGGGTAGGGTGTGGCACGAAGCAGTCCCTCGTATAGTAGGAATTTGGAGGGTTATCCGAGTTGGATATGACCTTCGTGGGTAGCCCATCTAATACGACGCATTCATATTGGCCGTCTCCTATGGGCTCGAAATGGAGATAGGGCTTAGCTTTGGGCAAGGGTCTCAGATAATTCCACAGCTTATCCTTATCGTCTGTTTTCGAGATCATGAGTTGTCCCATCTCAGTCCTGGGTGAGATATGTTAGCTTGCTGTCACCAAGACATAGTTCTGTCCCGCGCGATTTAAGTAGGCAGTCAGGGTTTCAACGCCGGAGCCGATGCCTTTGAATTTCCATAGGAAATGACGAGAATCAGTCAACGTACTGTCCGTAGTGGCTCACCAGAGGCACTCCTTGCTGGACAACTATGTCCCCCAGATCGTCTGGACAACTACTCCCGCCACAGATCACAGTCTTACACTTCTTCAGAGCTTCGACTCCCTCCTGAGTCTCTGCGAGAAGCTTCAGAGTATATGGAACGCAATGAAAACTTTCCGGATCCATAGCGAGCATAGCATCAACAAGATTCTTGTTGGTCAAAGGCAAAGCTGCATTGTGGAATGCTGTTTTCTTTCCCGCGACGATCCTGGATAGTGTCAGCATCTGACGCTAATGGTCAAAAGTCCTCCCATCATCATGATTCCACCGGGGTCTTGCCCGATCTTTCGACAACACCCGCGGGGACGGAATGCAAGGCTTTTTGCGGAGGGGGTCTGCTCACCCTCGGAATAATGTTGATATTCCAGAATTGTGAAAAAGTGGAAGACTCGTGAAGGCGCGCATCCCGCTCCCGACGGCATAGTTTCTCAGGCAAGCCCGGTGAGTCTGGAATATAGGTTTTGGCAATCCCGTGCTACCCGATGAATGGATGATAAATGCGATGCAACTTTCCTCATTGACAAGGGTTGTCCGTCGTTGGAAGCGGTCGCTTGGGACAGAGGCAGGTTGCCGAGTATACACGGACTTTTCTATTATGGGGAATGTCTCGAGCGGTCTCCTTTTGGTGATATCCGATATGACAGAGGAGAATTGCGTTGTGCTGACCATTCTCGAGCATTCCGTCTTCTCCAAAAGAGCGACGTAGGCCTCAACCGGGAGGCGCGTAGACAGGAACAGCACAGCAAACCCCATTCGTGACAGGGCTATAAATGTCACAGCATAGTTCAAGTTGGAAGGTCCAAGCAGAGATATAACCTCACTCTTGGAACTCGAATCGTCCTGACGAGGTCAGATGGTAAGGACACTGCAAGCTACAAGCATAACGGCCGACTTACTTTTGGTGTGAGCCCAAGGTTTGTGAGCTCTTTGGCCGCTTCATCGGCGAACACGTCCAGATCTCTGGCTGTATACTCGGTCCAACTACTGCGACCATCGACCACGTCAGGGTAAGCTATGAGAGGCGTCTCAGGGATAGTTTCAGCACGATGAAGAATTAAATCGTTGATGCTGTTGATCTGACTGATACCACTTGACTGCAGTGTATCCTCCTTGGCATCAACCACCAACGACGGTGGGACTAAGGGTGTAGCGACATAGGCTGCCATTCTGCCTATGTAAGTCTGGGCTCTTGGTGGTTTCGGGATGAATGTGAGAGTATGGAGTGTGCCTTGGTAGTCAAAAAGCCACACCGTCGGTTCTGATTTGTATACCTAGGATCCAAGAGAAACCCAGGAGATGCATAGCCAGTGTTGGCACGTTGGATCTAAAATACCGAGCTGGTTGCATCGGATCATTATGCAGTGTAATCTTCTGGCAAGTTGTTATGCCCAGAGCTGCTCGGCGTTCGCCCCGGTCATTCCCCAGATTCTCGTTAGAGGGGGGTCCACGATGGGGGCCCACGAGGGGGTCAGGTCAGCTCCAGGTACGCAAGGTACATACTTAGCGTGTACATACAGTCGTAGAGGTATGTAGGTCGTGAGTGGCAGGGTGTCCCGCAACACTCCACAACGGCTCGGAAAACAGACGAAAAGCAAATCCGCTTGGCACTGGGGAAGGAATCTACCTGCCAAGTATGTAACCAGTGACCACCCTCATTTCCCCCTCGCGAGCCTTGAATACTACCACGTCGTGCATCTCTGGGCGCATCCGAGGAAGCTTGGGGGTGCCGCGCCGAGTTCCCACTGTTCAGGCCAGCGCGTTTTCCGCGGTCTCTACCGACTCCCATCTTATTTCCGTCGTTTATTGCAACAGTGTTGCCGAATCATCACCCCCATTTCCGATGCCTCCCGGCTTGAAGCAACTGTGCCATGGCCGAGATCAACAGCCCCGACACACCTAGTCATTCGGGGAAAGCCCATCGGAACGGGTCCATTCGCAGACGTGTAAGCAGGGCTTGCGATCGATGTAAAGCGTGAGTACTCCACTATACCGGCCTCACCACACGGTCCCGGGGCACATGAGGCACCCGCACTGCAGAAAGACTGTTTCTCGTGTCGCCAAAGTCTCATGGGGCATATATTCCATCGAGAGTGAAGCATTCTGATTCCCGTAATATATAGTCGGAAGACCAGATGCTCCGGCAAGTGGCCCTGCAACTACTGCGCTCAACTCAAGCGAGACTGTAGGTTCACGGCAGCCTATCGGCGTGGGCGTTTACCTTCAGTCGAGTTGGCGGACGATGGCTCCATGGCTCATGCCGGCAGTCCGGCCTCGGAACACGGCAGAGAGTCGAGCATAGTGAGTCCCGGTGTCCGCCGTGACTCCATCATACGGAGAGACATCCCCGCTATCGTTCAACCTGAAGGTCCGCCGGGTCCTCCTGCTGCTGTTATGGACTCACAGAGCCGCATGGGCGCACCGCCGTTGGCTACCACAGCTGCCGCCGGCCCCGACGGATCATCGGTTCCTCAATCCATGCGCAACTCGCCAGAGCCGTCCCAAAGAGACCAGCAGGGCCATTATGTCGGCCCTGCTTCGGGCGTGTCGTTCCTGCTCCGGATCCAGAGAAAACTTGTCCAGCAAGCACACACGGGATCCTCTGACTCATCCATCTTTACTTTCGGGGACCTTCCCCTCCCGGAGTTTGACCAGACATTCGTGATCCTGCCGCCCAAGCCTGAGGCCGAGGCGATGCTGCGAAGATATTTCGAGTTTGCTGTCGCCACACATCGTTTCCTACACCGTCCGACTGTAGAATCTTGGCTCGAAGAGCTGTATGAGACCCACGGGACTATGAGAGATCTTGAGAGTGCAAGAAGTCGCATCGCTGTCGTATTCATGGTGTTTGCTCATGCCGCGAGCTATAGAGAGTCCGCGGATATGGGAGACTCTGCGGCCGAGGCGGCCTATGCAAGGTTAGTGCCCTAGTCTTACGGGATGAAATGAAAACTTTGCCAGTGGCTCCTCCCTTCCTTTGTCCAAATGCCTATCCCCGGATCCTCAGTGGTGCATGGTATATCCACGGACTCTCCGGCCTTATTCGTAGTCGTTGCCTGTCAAGGCCGGATCTTCCAAAGCTAACGATTTATCATCAATCATAGTGCTCGTTTCTTCTCAGTTGCTGAACATCAGCTGGCTGCTGAAAAAGGCAAGATTCGTCTGACGAGCGTCCAAGCTCGTCTCGCCCAATGCTTCTACTTACTAGCACACTCAAGGCTCAATCACTGCTGGACACTGTTTGGGATTACTGTACATCTAGTGTTTGCACTTGGAATTCACAGAAAAGGGTTTGTCGATCCCAAGTCGACAAGTGTGGACTGGGTAAAGCAAGAATGTCAAAAGCGTACCTTCTGGTGCGCTTTCAACCTGAGTGTCTGGCTCAGCGCTTCACTTGGAAGGCCCATGGCATTTCACGAAGAGGATTTCGATCAGGTATATTTCTCGCTTCGTTTCTCAAGCGTGATCTTGTCACTAACAACGTATTAGGAGCTTCCAATGTGCGTAGATGACTCACAATTATTCCGTTCAGGGCCATCTCCACCGGTCCCGAGGGTTCAGTCGATTATGTCTGCTTCGGTCGCGCACCTCAAGTAAGGAACTCTGTTTCCATACCTTTTCCCGATTATACTTGGAATCTAAGCTCATATTCTGTGTTACAGGCTTTCCAGAATAATTGCAACTATTCTCCGGGAGGTTTATGGTATACGCCCCCCATCCCTAGAGGGTCTTTCGAGGTTGGCACTCAAGTACACAGCCCGCCTTGACGATTGGCGCAAGGACATATCTTATCTTCTAGACCACGATGGCGATTCGTCGTTTTTAATACCCGTTGTTGTCCGTCAGAGGGACGTTTTGCGGGTAGCCTTTTGGCATGCGCAAATGCTGGTCTACCGCCCGTTTCTGATCAAGAGCTTCGCCAGTCTCACAAACTACAGCACCAAAAGAGACAATAGACCATCATCAAGAACGTATGACCTCCAGCAGAATGTACAAAAGTGCCTCGAAGCTGCTATGGGGGTTGTGGGATTAATCGATCGACTGTACTCAGAGAGACTGATGTACAGCACCTTCTTCGTAAGTAAGAACCTATTCACTTACCATTGAGTGGCACTGCTGTTTATCCAAGAAATTCGATAACTATGACCGTCAGCCATCCTAATCAGTTTCCTTATCTGACGCACATCGCAGTTCATTCCGTACTTTGGCTTCAGTGCAGCCGTCATCCTGTACGTGCACGCGATTCAGCAGCGCCAATCTTCACCCGATACCTACCTGACAGCCTTTCAAGCTGCCGCGAAATGTCAGGAACAACTTGAGACTACGTCCAGGCAGGGATCACTTACCAGGCGATATGGTGTTGTCCTACAAGAGTTACGGCACGAGGTGTTACGCCACAACAGTCATCTTGCCTCACTGTATCCATCAGAGTATCGTGACAATGTCCAGTCGTCTCATCAGACTTCTCACGAGGTCTCTGGTGCCATTTCTTCGTTGTGCCATCCTTCTTCTCAAGTTCTGGTGCCCATGGCTGGGCCAACACCCACCGCAGAAGTGAATCATCATGAGGTGATGGATTTTACATCTATGCCAGGAGGGAGTCCGGAAAGCCCGATAGCAGAGATGACAGGTTGGGGCCAGTTCGATTCGCTGGTTACTGGAGGTAATGGCAGGCTAGACGCACTGTTCTCCGATGAACTGGCTGCGGGTTGGACTATGGGGTTTAGCTGATGAGGTACATAGCTCAAAAAAGTTGTTGGAATTCGGTTATCTTCATACGTGACGTGTCTACAGAGCTCTCCAGGCTTTGGTCGGCTGAAAGCAGTTGTCTTCCAGTACTAAGTCTCATTCGGATCGCGCCACAGCTAAGAAAGGCATCAAGTCAGGGCCCAACTGGCCATTTTCGCATATGTTTGTGTAGCTAGATGACCTCAAAAGTGCAAGCTTGGTATAAATCGTTTCCACATGATATTGATGCTCATGAAAAATGCAGACAGGGCACTACTCATTTAGCCTCCTCGACTGCCCTTGTCCTGCTTTGGCCAAAATCACTTCAGTGGTTTCTTCTGTGAATCGATCCAATCCCGCACGCCTTTCTTCAGAGTCTCTTCGTCGCATTCACCAAACATATCTACTCCGAAGCGGATGGGGAAGTTATAGCGGCTGTGTCGGTCCAAGGTATCTATCTTGCTGATCGCTTCTGGGGGCAGCTCGAACTCCTGGAAGTTGTCTATAATTCTTTGCGGAGTGACGGACTTGGGCAGCACCACAGTACCGCGCTGTATCGCCCATTGAATAAGAACCTGGGCTGGCTGGCGATCCAGTCGCTTGGCGATGTCGATGACTACTGGATCGTCAACACCCCTGGGCTTTCCGTAGATGTTGTTTCCCGAGGGACTATAGGACTCGACCACAATGTCCTAGTTGGATGCAATGAGCTACTGTCAATAAGGCAAATGATTTCAGAGGGACGCACCTGACTCTTGAGCCACTCCAAGAGTGCGGGTTGCTGAAGATACGGATGAGCCTCGATCTGATTGACAGCAGGCTTGATCTTGGCTCTGTGTAGTCATCAATGTGTGTCAAGACCAGGCATGAGGAAATTTTGTGGCGAACACGTACGTTTTCATCAGGTTCTCTATTCGCTCGCGGGTGAAATTAGAAACACCAATGCTCCGGACCTTCCCCTTATTGACCATGGTCTCCAAGCCTTTCCATGTATCTCCGTCAGACACGTCTATGACATGAATGCCTCCCGTCGATGGGTCGATCGGGAATCTATCGTTCGGACCGGCCCCTTTCTTAAAGGCGACAGGGAAGTGAACGAGGTAGAGGTCCAAGTAGTCGGTGCCTAGATCTGCCAAGGTCTGATCAAGGCCTTCTTCCACATCCTCTGGCTTGTGGTATGTGTTCCACAGCTTGGACGTAATGAAGATTTCCGATCGGGGAACTCCAGACGCCTTGATACCTTGCCCAACTTCGTGTTCGTTGCCGTAACATGCCGCTGCGTCGATGTGGCGGTACCCATTGCGCAAGGCGAACTCGACTGCCTTGGCGACCTCATTGGGACCCGATTGCTGCAGAGGTCTATCTTAGTCTCAGAGCTGGTAGAGTATAGCAGTGCTACGCCTCTTGGGCGGATCTCACCCAGGTGCCTAGACCAACTACGGGAATAGAGTAGCCCGAGTTAAGCTTCAGTGTTCTGCCAGAAGACATGGTGGACTAAATTGAAATCTCAGCTGTTGTCGTGAGTGGGATACCAATCTTCACTTCACGAGTAGAACCCGCAAGGTATCATTCACGTCTGATTCCTCTCCTACCAGATAAAAACAAGATCATACGCACGTGTCAAGAACAAGCATATCCGACTTGGGGCATGGACCGCAATGCTATCAGTATTTCGGAAAACATAATGTTCATATTTACGCATTTACAAACACTTAGCCGAGACTCATAATGTTTCCCGATGTACAGAATACATAAGTAAAGAAGCACTGCTCACGATCTCGGCCACCACTCACCAACTCGACCTCGTCAAGATCATCGACCCCGTGTTCGACCTTACCTACCGCATTTCGTGGGGCCCCGCGTCAGCGATACGCGGGGGCTCCTTTAGCGGACATTAGGTGCCTGGAACAATCCACTAAAGGACACTATCCCCAGTCAACGGAGTAACTGAATAGTGGGTATCCAGTTGCCGTCCTTTGCGAGCTTCAGGGGGGTTTGGGGGGATTTTGGTAGTTTGGGGGGTTATGGGACATTCTCCCACGCAACAAAAACTCCGGGTCGACTATGTAAGTGAAAACAACCCTGTGAGGTCGCGATGCTCCGAACAGCCGGCAGCTTGGGGGTCACAATGAGGGGTCCGTAGACGACTACTCCACTGTCTCCAATCGTACCAGAAGTCCCTATCAAGGGCAGGCAGCTACCTACCTAGGAAGTAGTCGCTTACATAGATGAGATTCAAGTTTGTGTGAGGTACTGCGACGTAGGGCTTCAAGGAGGGCCGAAGAACGGGTATGATGTGATAGCTATTGCAGCAGCAAGAAGTGGAATAGGAATAAACTCTCAAGAACATTGTGTCAATTGAAATACGAACCAAGGAATTCCCTTAGTCACATCACAATGGCCTCTTCGGAGCCCATCGACGTCCTACTCTACGGCCTTGGAGCGTAAGACAGCTATCTTCCTGGCGGTGGGAGGCCTGAGTTAACGAATAGCTCTCACAGCATCGGGTCATTCTATGCCTTTATTCTAAGCCGATCACAGAACGTGAGGCTGACAGTTGTTGCCCGTTCCAATTACGACGCCGTCAAAAGCAAGGGTATCGCCATTCACAGCGAAAACCATGGCCAGCACACAGTTCAACCTTACAAAGGTGATAGCTCCTCTACCTCTGCCACAAGCAACGAAGCGATACTGACCCTTGGTCCGGCTTCCAGTGGTGAAAACGCCCGCCGAGGCAGAAGCCAAATTTGACTACATCGTCTGCGCCCACAAAGCCATCGACCAAGCCTCGGTGCCCGCCCAGCTCGCTCCGGCCATGGACGAGAACAAGACCACCATCGTCATTATTCAGAATGGCGTAGGGAACGAAGAGCCATTCAGGCGAACCTTCTCCAGCGTCACCATTCTCTCCTGCGTAGTGAGCTTCCACCCACCTACCCTACACACTCTCCTTCGTCTCGGGATAGCAGCTCATGAGTTCTAGACCTGGGTAGGCGCCCGTCAACCACAGCCCGGCGTCATCCACCACACCAAGTCCGAGGACATGCAGATCGGCCTCTTCCCGAACCCCGCGCGCGACGACGCCGACCTCGAGAAGCAGCGCCTCGACCGCTTCGCCGCCCTCCTGACGCACGGCCGGACCGTGTTCCAGGTCGTGCCGAACATCCAGGTCCAGCGGTGGGAGAAGGTGGTCTGGAACGCGGCGTGGAACTCGCTCACGACGCTGACGATGCTCGACACCCACGCCTGGCTGGGCTCCTCGCCCGACGCCGCGCCCCTGACGCGGCGGCTGATGACCGAGGTCATCGACGTGGCCCGGCGGTGCGACGTGCCGCTGGCGTACTCGCTGATCGACCAGCTGATCGGCAAGATCTTGGGCATGCATGCGATCGGGAGCAGCATGCAGACGGATGCGAAGAACGAGAAGCCGATGGAGGTCGACATTATCTTGGGGTATCCCGTGAGAAAAGGGCGGGAACTGGGGATGAGCATACCGACTATTGAGACGATTTATGTTATCTTGACGGGAATGAACCAGAGGTTTCTTAAGAAATAAACTCCAATAGAATTATAGAATAATTCAAGTTCTGTTTTAACCAGTATACGCGCGCCCTAGAATCAGGTTGATATTCGATACACTGCGAACCGCATACCCCCCGGGGTCGCCTACGGCACAGCATGGTGACAGCGCTTCCAGCATCAGCCCATGCAATCCGTCTGTGTGCCTTTGTCTAATAGCAAGCACTTTCGTTCTCTTCGCTGAGCATACGTTCAATATGTGTACTCCATTTATCTGACTATGCGATACGTGGGAGGTCACGAGTAGTTACTCAGGACTATGCTTCATGATTCTTATTGTATGAATTAATTGATGACTATAACAGGTAACCCTGATCAGTCAAGACTCCTGCCGCTACGTCTTCGTATCTAAACACACTTCTACAGAGTGTATCTAAAGCCGCCAGCGATTTGCGCGGGCGTAGGCCCATTCTTGCCGGTATCCTCGCCACGGTCCAACTTGGCATTCTGCCTCTTCAGGTATATGTAAGTCGCCACAGCCAAGGCAATGGCGATTCCCGTCGCCGCCACGTTGACGATGAAGGCAGTGACGTAGCGAGGGGCTCCGTAGTACAGGTAACTGCACCAGATGTTGGGAGTGTTGCAGATGGCATTGATCAGAGCAATAGCTGCGGCACGCTTGACCGAAGGCTGGTTCAGACTGCCCGTGATCCACGACAGAGTGACGACGGCCGAAGAGTAGAAGGACGCTGTTTTTATCTATGTTAGTATGATACGTACACAGTCTTAACAAGGGAACAACCGTACCTGGAAGTAACATCATAGCGAAATAACGAGCCCCGATGTTCAGCGATGAGACCGCGATGATATTGGCAACCAAGGTGATGATAAGTGGTATGACGATGTGCAAGAACCGTTCTTGCTTCCGGTCGGAGTGGAAACCATTGAACAGCATGCAGAACACGCACAAGATGAACGGAGGTGCAGTCAGGCCGTATGTCTTGTTACGATCGTAGCCTAAACCACCAACCACCGAGGGGAAGAAATTGGTGACGGCGCCGACGATGTATGTGGCGTAGAGGATACCCATTAGAAGCCAAGTCTTGGGGTCGGTAAGAGCCATGGTAAACCCCTTCATGGCACTGATCTCGTTGTGGTTATCGGCTTGTCCCTGGTCAGACGCGAAATTCCACTGCACAAATTCGCATTCCATCTTGGATAGCCCTCTGATCTTTTTGTTTGAGTTGGGAAGGATGAAAGCGAATATAATGGCGAGACCTGTGGTCAAGACGCCTTCGATGAGGAACAACTGAAAAAATCATCATTAGCATGCACGATACGTCTCGCTTAGAGGCTGGCGAAAAAACAGATGATTGTCACGTACCCATCGCCAACCGTGCCAACCGTGGTGTCCATCCAGCTGCAAGACACCAATGGCGAAAAGTCCACCAAAGGCATTGCCGAGCTGGGATCCGGAGTATAGAATAGCGGCCCGCAACGCAAATTGCTTCCGGTTATAGAAGAGAGAAAGGAAGTAGAGTGCTCCGGGGAAGAAGATCGCCTCGACGACACCAATGAAGATTCGGGTGATCAACAAGCCAGTGTAGTTCTGGACAATCGACATCAGAGCCGAGACCATACCCCACGTAGCCATACCGGCGCAAATATAGATGCCTGGCCAAGTGATTTTGCCGACGATGAGGTTGGATGGGACTTGCATCAGGATGTAACCGACAAAGAGGATGCTGTGATGAGGTAAGTAAGGGGTTGATGCGTTCAGTACCTTTACGGAAAGATGGCTTACCTGACTGCCGTTTGATACTGGACTGCACTGAGATTCAAGTCCTCGTCAATGCCTGCCAGCTTTGCGCTGGCGATATTCTGCCGGTCGAGATAATTGAGGATGTACATGATCACCAAGACGGGCATGATGATGAAGTCCATTTTGAGGGTTGCTCTCCGGCCCAGGGCCGCGTACTCCTGCGGACTGAGAGCCGCGAGGCTCACTGGCATAGCCAGACTGCCTTCATGATGCTCGCTGTCCGCTTTGGCATCCTCGATCCGCTCTGACATGTTGTCGTTCTTCTCCGCTTGCATCGTGGCCCAAGTCTGCAGAAAACAACGAGACTATCTCAGCCTGGAAGTCGAGGTAGGAGAGGTGCAGCTGTGCGAGATGAATGGGTATGCCTTGACAGGACAGAACTTGCAACAGTTCTCGAGACAATGGAAAGAGGTTGAAGGTTGCTTTTAACGACGTCAAGATGTGCTTGACCGTCTTGCCTTGGCTGCCTGAATCTCAAATTGAGGCCCGGCTTCACGTTCGCTGGCTCTTGCGCTACATTTCATGGTTCGATCCACTACGCGTTCTCCGCACCCAGCCCATGGGGTTTGGTCTTTGGAAGACTGGGGAAACTCCATCTCACAGTCGTGGAGGCGAGCCTTGGCCCGGACAGCGAGCAGGGCGCAGGCCGGGCAGGGAGCTGGGCTGCACTTGGCTGGGGGAAATGAGGAGGAGCTGGTGCGGCTGGGATCGCGTGACGAGAGCCCGAACCCCCACCCAACACCATTAATGGCCCTTGACGATGGGGTCAAACAATGGTTGAGAGTGGGAACCGCTTCGTCATTCCCAATGAAGGTACTGGGGGAAGGTTCAGTCTTTCGGTGCTCGTTTTGGGCGCCTGGGTAGGCTTAGTTGGGGGACCACGCGTTGAAGCTACGCAGATTTTTGGGTAGACAGTGACCCCTTGATCATGCGCTTCGACAGTAGACCGCCAGCTTGCTATGTAGTCCTCATGCTTGGCCGGAGGAGCCTCGCTCATTGATCAGAGTGTAAATGTCTCAGGCATTGTAGGTAAGCAGAGGTCTTTCGCCTACTGGCCTAGCAATGGCAAGGCCTGACCCAGGGCTATGGCTCAGTCACGAGTCAAGGTCGGAGCCGACGCCTTGGCGTTTCGTAGCTCCAGGAGTACTGTTATTGGCTACGGTATCAAGACATCAGACGGGACGATATACCAGCTTGCAAGAGTTTCCCGACAACACCAGCGACATACTAGGTATCATGTGGCTTGGTTTGTGAGGGTTTTGGGGGTGGAATCGATATGTTTCTATGCTGGTCGTGCACGACTGCTACCTACATACATACTACCTATAGCTTAACTCTTCGAGATATCTCCTTCTCGGCACGTTCGCTGTTGATCATCTCAGGGACTAGCTCATCTACACATGTTGCGCCCATCAACGCCATGCTTGTCTCGATCTCGAACCTCAGCATCTGAGTTAGTGTTCTCGCTCCCGCTTCTCCATAACCAGCGGTCAGCGAATATAGATATGGGCGCCCAATACCAACAGCTGTGGCCCCCAGTGCCAGTGCTTTGAGCACGTCCGTGCCTCGCCGGATTCCACCGTCCACAAAGACTTGGAATTTGTCTCTGATGTCGCAGGCAAGAAGATGGGGAGCGTGTTTTCGTATCTCCAGCAACGTGAGCAGTGGTGCCTGCGCCGTGTCAAGTGACCGCCCCCCGTGATTTGACAACACTATCCCGCGGACACCATGATCGTAGGCTAGAACAGCATCCTCCACAGTTTGGATTCCCTTGATCACCAGCGGTAATGAAGTTGTTTCTCGAATCCAATCAAGGTCGCTCCACGTCAGTAGAGGATTGAGAAGGCTGCGCGAAGATGTCCTCGCGACGCCAGCAGACCCTATTGCCCCGTCAGCCACCTTGACGCGCTCGTCTCGCTCACGTCTACCAATAACTGGAGAATCGACAGTCAAGAAAATTGCGACAGCTCCCAGAGCCTCAGCTTTGCGTATGAGGGTTTGGGACTTGGCCCGGTCCCGATTGGCGTAGAGCTGAAGACATAGCGGCTGTTGCGGCGCAGATCGAGAAGCAAACACGGCTTCATGTGCGGCGGTTGTGGGCATACAGTATATAACGCCCTCCTTGCCTGCAGCTCTTGCCAAAACCGACTCTGCATCGCGACACGCATAACGTCCGACGCCCGTGGGTGAGAGGTAGATGGGGAGTGTGGAGGGACATCCGAGGATGTTAGTAACCGCAGACACAGGCTCAACTTGGCGAAGAATGCGCGGACGGAATGTGACTTTTCGAAATAAGCGGCGCGTGTCGAGGAGGCTCAGTTCATCTTCGGCTCCTGAGCTGTAATATGCCCAACCAGTACGCGTTAGATAGCTCTCAGCTACCTTCTCAAAATCGTCGACGTTGACAATTGATCCCAGCGGCGGGTATTGAGTTTTGGCTATTTTATCTGATGTCTCTGGATCTTTATGGCTGATTTCTCTGGGCAAAGTATTCGGTTCAAGGCTTCCCAGGCAGTTGTCAAACGTCAACGTGTCAGCGACGAGCCCAGGGTCATGAACCGAGTCATAATCATCGGTGGCATCTCGACCTGCACACTTCAGAATAACCTCGGCTCCTCCGGGATGCTCTTCAATGAAACTTGTGACATCCCAGACCTTTCCATGTATCACGACCCAGCAATCCTGCTTGGTGTTATGTCGAGCGACCTCTGCGCCGTTGATAGAAGCCATTGTATTCTCTGCCTTCTCTGATCAGCCACAGTATCTAGTCAGAGTGATATCCCCCTTGTGCACTTTATCATATAACGCACGCGTATGTCTTCTCGCTCGTTCACACACCGCCTATGTCGACAGCCAAATGCTTGGTCGTAACAGCAACTGCTTCCAGTTGAATGGCCCTAGCATGGCAATTTCCCAACCCCGAATACCAACGTTCCACGTGTCGAGATTGGACGATGGTGTAGGTTACCTTGAGAAAGGATGCGCCTCATGCTAGAGGTAGATAATAATGTACATTCGAAATGTCGGCAAGATAGCTTCGCGAATGCCTCGTTGAGCGCAGCGCTCGTATGAGAATCCCTGCCCCGATGTAGATTTGCTGATGAACTAGCCTCCAATGATTACCTGGAATCGTTGACTGGGTGTGCATAGCTGCGCATAGCGTAGTCCACCTAAACCCCCCCAGACAATAACTAAGAGATACTTGGGGAGATGGTGGAGCAGCTGGCATACGACGTGACAGCCGTAGTCTCCAGGTTCGGAACCAGGTCAGGCCAGCGGCATGGGGTTGGGTACTTCTGACAGCTTTCAGGTAACTTTCTCCTGGTGGGCTCGAGAGGATGTCCACCGTCGGGTCACTAAGCCGTGACCCCCACGTACGTCCGTTTTCAACCAGGACAAGAAGCAGAAATTACCCATCCCAGAGCTTGACCGGTCCGGCGTGACGCAGTGATTCTCCGCAAGGGTAAGTGTACACAATTAGTGAAACTAACCCACCTCGCAGGGCGCAGACGAGACAATAGCCTGCCGGAGACCTGTCCGACATCGACGGTGACATTGCATTGTCATGCGGAGAATATATGGAGTCATGAGTCGTATTCCCACCCACTTCCACCCCCACAAGGGGAAAGATCCAGAGCAACCCTGGATCATATGGAGGTAGGAGGTGACAACGGCTAAGAATGTCGGATATGGCTAGGAGCTGAAGGCGTGCGGTGGCTCTGTTCTCCTATCTGGACTGGCTGGGCGTAGAGTCGTGCCGTCAAGGTCGAATGGGCCGATCAACATGATGACATGTATATAGTGGCTTTACCTAGAGATAGATTCTTGTCGAATGTCTATTAGCACATACTCATATGAACATAGCTCCAACAAGGTGGTGCTATTGTTGTCACGTTGAAGTAAACAGACGGTACATAGCTATATTTGTGCATTACTCTGAAGTGGCCTCGGACGGGAGATCCGGCGTCTTCCAGTATCTTTTCTTCCTTTACCAATGGCGAGTGTCCTATTCTATGGTCACAGCAGCTTTCCAGGGCTACTAATAGTACCTATACACCAGAGGGCCAGGGAGGTTGCCCTGCCAGCCCCGGCCGATAGGACTGGTTTCCATGACTGGTCGGTACATGCCAAGTAGGTATGGCCAAGTCTCAAAGTCCGGGGAATCTGGGGTAAAGAGGAGTTCCCCCGCGTAGTCGGAAAAGCTTAGCTTGGTGATCTATCAGGAGGTAGCTACTACGGCCAAGTTATCACTACTGCAGTCAGAGGGCAGAATGTCACATACCCGGGCTATCTTGTCGGCGTTACGGCGAGGAGGAACTCTCAGACGTGAGCCTCGAGATCTGCAAGCAAGACGTACCCAGTCTGCGCATCTATATGTACTTCGTCCCCTCGTTACTTGCCTCGCATATTTCCAGAAATCTACCACAGCTATTCAATCCGATGCTTTGAATATATATCATAGTAAACTCCTCCTCGTAGCTGTTGAATACTTCATATTAAAGCATAGCAATCAAGATGGGCACAGCACGCGGGCATCTTGGCAATTCTGCCAGGTCAATCACGATTGCCCTTGGTATCAGCCTCGCTGGGTGAGTACCTAAGACTTGCATAGGCCCTGAGCTTCAGAACTACCGCTCTAATCACTCTTCTACCTCGCCAGTTTCCTTTATGGTCTGGACACAGGAATCATTGCCTCGACAATCGCGCAGAAAACTTTCAAGAGCTATATGTATGGCCCGTCCCTGGAGAACGTCGCCATCACCGGTGGTATAGTGTCAGGATACTATGCCGGGAGTGCCGTTGGCAGTGCGGCCGCCGCTTATACCATGGATGCTTGCTCTCGAAGATGGTCCTTACTGATCGGCTCGACCGTCAGTGTGATCGGAGCGTAGGTAGCATCCGCAAACCCTTTCCCAAAGAACCACTTTCTAATGTCTGGCGACTGCTTATGATTATCACTGCTTCACACGCCAAACGATGTTTTCTGACCATGTGCGTACCATGTAGAGTCCTTCAAGCGACGGCTGTGAACCCAGCCATGATGATCGTCGGTCGAGCACTATCCGGCTTCTCTACTGGCATGGTATACCCAGTGGCACCTGTCTATCTATCAGAGTTGAGTCCTCCTGAGAATCGTGGATTCCTGGTTGGTCTGAAGGGCGTCTTGAACACTCTCGGCTTTTTCACGGCTGGATGGATAGGATATGCTGGCTCTTTTGCGCATGGTAACCTCCAGTGGAGGATCCCCCTGGCGACCCAGGCACCTCCAGCAGCTCTGTTGGCCGTGTTGACATTTTTCCTGCCATACTCTCCTCGATGGCGTAAGTTCCGTCTTCCTCTATAGCCTTCCCATTGGCCCTAGATGGGAAGTACTTGCTAACATGGGTTTTTTTTTTTACCTACTTATAGTGATGCAAAAGGAGCGATACGACGAAGCCAAGCAAGTCATGTATCACCTTCACGCGCACAGAGGCGCCGCTTTCATCGAGTCAGAGTACGCGGAGATGCACGCCCAGATCCAGCTAGAAGCCGATCGACAAAAGAACGTCAAATACACGGCGATATTCACCCGACAGTATATTCGCCGGACGCTCCTCGGGTGCTTGATTGTGAACATGACGAAGCTATCTGGGTCCAATATCATTCAAAACTACCAATCTCTCATGTACGAGGCTCTCGGGTACGAGGGTCAGACCGTGCTCTTGATCACCGCCGTCTATGGCTTCATGGCCGTCATCGCCCAGGTCATCAGCATCTTCACCATCATCGACCACTGGTCACGTCGTACGACCATCCTATCCGGCTACACCTGTCTCACAACCTGTCTGGTCATCCTCACCGCCCTGTCCAAGTTCTACCCTGACGGACACAACCCCTCCGGCTCTCGCGCAGGCGTCGCCTTCATCTTCCTCTTCGCCTTCGCCTACTCCTTCTTCTTCAACTCCATCGTCTGGGTTCTGGTGTCGGAGATCTTCCCGCTCGAGCTGCGCGGCGTCGGCGTCGGCTTCTCGGTATTCTCGCAGGCCATCACGGCCATATGGCTGTCCTACGCCGCGTCGTATGCGTTCGACGCCATTACCTGGAGGTTCTACTTCGTCTTCATCGGTACGAATGTCTTTGCGGGCCTGGTGTACTTCTTCTTCCTGCCCGAGACCAATCAGCTGAGCCTGGAAGAGGTGGCGGCCAAGTTTGGAGATGTCATTGCCGAGCCAACGGCCAAGACCCTGGAAGTGAAGGGAGAGCACGATGCCGTCGAGAAAGCGGAAGCCGTGGAAAAGACCGAAGCCAGGTCAGCTCATATCGAGCAGGCATGAGATGTGGGCATGATCTCCTCCAGGGCGACGTATGCAAGATGGATCACAGGCCGTCCTTGGGCTTTTGAGGGGCCCTTAGAGATGATCCTACATGCGGGTGATTTCAAATGGTTAGTCGCCCCTTTTGACTGTAGCCAGCGCGCGTAGGTATAGATTAGAACGTACCATAGGAATCTAGAACTCCACGGCAGGCACACAAAGCATACTACAGAAGCTTGAGAAGCATTAGAGAATGAAGCCTCGTTAAGTAAGACGTCACTTCCAAAATACAGCTCTTCACCGGGTTGTACACAATGAGTCTGCCATGGCTTTCATTATAGTTTCTCTTTATTGGCTTGATCCGATAGAGAATCAAGAACTGCAGAATCATGTATCTGGTGCAAGAAAAGGCACCAGCTAAAACAGAGTGTACAAACTACTTCGATCTGAACAGGACTCGAGGACCTATATTCACTCTGGTTTCATTTCTTAGTATCTATAGATCATACTGACCATCCCTCATCGACCCATCCATCCTCCATCGACTGTCAATATCTCCCCACTGACATACCGACACCCCGCCCCGGCCAGGAAGACCGTCGCGCCCTCAAAGTCCGCCGGCGTCCCCCACCGCCCCGTCGGTATCCGCTCCAGGATGCTGGCCGCCCTCTTCTCGTCGTGGAGGAGCGCCTCGTTCATGTCGGTGGCGACGTAGCCCGGCGCGATCGCGTTCACGTTGATGCCCTCGGCCGACCACTGGTTCGACAGCGACTTGGTCAGCTGCGCGATGCCGCCTTTGGCCGCGGCGTACGCGGGGACGTTCAGGCCGCCCTGGAAGGAGACGAGCGAGGCGACGTTGATGACGGCGCCGCGGCGGCCGGTGCTGTCCGGCCTGCGGGTGAGGAAGTACGCGCCGAAATCGCGGCACAACGTCCACACCGTCTTCAGGTTGACTTGGAGTACCTGGGTTGGGAATGTCAGCCAGCCGTTTGAGGGGTGGATATATCAGACCTACGTCGTCCCAGTCGTTCATCGGGAATTGGTGTGCGGGATGTCGTCTCTGAATTCCAGCACTGAAAAGGAGTCAGCCCACCATGCAAAATCAAAATCTCTATGGGGTCGGTTGTACCTTGTGACAAGGATATCGACATCGTGCCCATCACCCAAAATGCGCTTCGAGAGACCTTCAACAGCCTCTTGAGATATCAGATCGGCTGTGTATACCCAGGCTTTCCGACCAAGAGCTTCAACCTTCTGCTTGGTCTCGAGATTCTTCTCGTCTCGTTGGATCAGTATGATATCGGCACCAGCACCGGCCAAAGCCAAGGCCATTGCCTGACCGATTCCCCTTGTGCCGCCGGTTACGACGGCCAGGTGGCCGTCAAGGGAGAATAGCTTTTCCAGATACGATGCCATGACGTGCGTTTGAAAACTATTTTGATGCGATTCACCGAGTTGGCCGAATCATACAGTTGATCTTGATGTTTCTATTTCAGAAATCAAGCCAGTTCATTCATAGAACCAAGCTCTTCACGTTCGCTCGGAGGCTCATCGCAGATATTCTGCCTACTCGGTCATCGGCCTGGGACGTGACAACGATTTGCAGGCCGGCCCGCATCAGTAGCGCGACACCTCCGAAGGATCCTTGATATCGGAGCCCACAATGAAGCTCAGCCCACTCGGGGTTCGCAGCCTCCCCCCTCAGTAATGGGCGGACTAGTCAAGTTGGGGGTCAAACAGAGATTGAGGAAGCTGTGCTAATGCTCTTACTATTGGGGTCATCCACGACTGCTCGCTCACCTCTGATATTCACACGGTCAAATGACAGATGATCTGACAGAGGGGCGAATCAAGCCCGAGACTGGATGGGTGGATGACTTGCGTGCGGAGAACGATTTGAGCGGGGTGAGGGGTCTCGGTTTCCAGCGGGGTGCTGTATTTGTCGTGATTCGTTGTGAACAGTGTCCTCTCCGAGTCAGTCAAAAACCTTATGTGCCTAATCCTGCCCTTCATCATGTCTCTGTGCCGTCCACTACTAGAGCTGTGCCAAGCTCGCGTGACCCAGGCCGGGGCGAAGTGCAGAAAACACTGCCCAGGGAGTCGAAAGAACGAGGCGAATCTGCCAAGTAAACCGCACTCCTAGAGCGGTTCATTGCACCTGTTCGTCATGATGAGCTATTTCTATTCTCAGCAGGCATGCAGATCCGAGTTCCTACAACACCTACTAGTATGTCTGTAGCGAATCGCATGCTCCAAGAAGGATTAGGCCTGCTCAATGCAGCCCGGCTTTCCCGCGCATAGGTATAGATTGCCTGCCGAGAGCCATCCGTGCAGCCAGCTACGTATGTATGTATCGTCGCAAAGCAGCGAACGCCTCCAGGATGATCCATGCAACACATGATTCAGGGATCCCAGCTTCCGTGGGGGGATCCAAAACCGTGCGGAGAAGCACCCGCAGACCGCCATTGGTTCATCCACCCTGCTGTCTTTCCCAAAATGATCAGTCACAGGTCTCGCGTAAACAGGACCCCTTACATCGTGCTGGTACGTGGGGGAGCTACTATACTGGCGGCGTCCCCGCGTCTCGGGATCACCACCCCAGAGCAAATCGTCGTCGTTGGGAATATGCCGTCGCGACTGCGTGATGAGGCATGTGATCGGGCGGCTTGGTGTTTCTGAGACTTTGCTAAACGCGGCAGTGGCCTGGAAGGCAGGTAAGTCCATGAGTATGCATATTGTGCTATGCGGAAGATCGAATAAGCCGTCATGACGCAATAGTGTGTTCAACGAGCATAAACTGCCCTGACACGGTTTGCGCGCTTGTTAGTGGCATACCAAGCCATCAAAAGCTTTATGTACAAATCTGAGTGGGTGACAATTTCGGATCGGGTCCGAATCATTCATGAGATAGGTAGATATATCAGCGTAAGGTTGGTTGAGTATGATACGATTACAGACTCGTCTAAGTTCTAGAGGCGCTACGCTCCTACGCCGTCAAATCGCGCCGTGTTGCCTATAATGCCTTCTCCCGTGCCATCAACTCCGAGAAACCTTCCTCTTGCTCTGCCAGCTTCGGGCCTTCAGGCAAGGCGCACGGTCTCCGCGGCTTTCCTCCATAGCCACTGTACTTCTGTAGGCCGACCTTGACGGACACGAAGCCGCCCTGGATCGCTGTCCAGTCACCTCGCGCCACGATCCGCTGCTCTTCTATCGCCTTGGCCTGCTCACCCGACTCCCAGAGCTTCATCACCTGGATGCAGGCCTTGGGCGCGAGATTGCCCAGCCCGCCAATCACGCCGTGGCCGCCCACAGCGAGCGTCTGCACGATGAAGTCGGCGCTGCCGCCGAACGTGCGGAAACCAGTGCCCAGCGTGCCCGCGACCACGCGGGCCAGCTTTCCCGTGTTGCCGCACGTCAGCTTGACGCCGACGATCTTGGGGTGTTGGGCCAGCGCCAGGATGACGTCGGAGCTCAGGTCCAGCCCGCTGCAGGCGCCGGGGAAGTTGTAGATGAGAATGGGCACGGGCGAGGCGTCCGCGACGGCGCGGAAGTGATCCATGATCAGATCCTTGGACAGCAGACCCCCATAATAAGCCGGGGGCAGGACAAGGGCGTGCGATCCGCCCGACTCGCCAGCGTCTTTGCATAGCTGGATGGTCTCACGTGTGCTTTGCGCGCCGCAGCCGACGATGACAGGAATGCTGCTGAAGTTGGCCTTGTCGAGCGCTTGCCGGGTTAGTTTGGTGACCTCGCGACGCTCTTGATGATCCAGATGAACAGCCTCGCCATTCGAGCCGTGGGTGACAATGCCGGCGACACCTGCCTGCGCTAATCGAACAGCATGGTCTTGTGTGGTAGCCGCGTCAATGGTGTCTTCGGGGGTGAAGAAAGCCACCGTTGGGACGTAGAATCCCGGTGCTAGGGTAGATGTAGATGACATTTTGTCGTTCCTGGGCCTTTGAATGCTGTCTTCCTAACTGGGCTTGCGAGATTCTGGGTAGTACAAAGAAGTAAGGGCGACGGCGACGGCGATGGCGATGGCGATGGCGCTAGGGCGGGTTGGAGGGCTGGAGTCTCCCCAGTTTGGTCAAGCAGATGGCGAAGGATGACAAAAATTAAGACGGAGTCATACACAGTCAAGTCAGTCAGTGAAGTAGCGAGTCGAAGGTGCTTGGAATCATGGAAGTGGTTTCCTTTTGGGAAAGGTCAGCAAGTCAACCTAGGTTACGAGCGACAATCATAAGGCTTTCCCCTTTAAATGTGAACACCGAATCCCAATGGGTCTTTTCCATCGGAAGCCTTTCGGAGGGACATGAAAATTGCAGCTCGAGAGGCCGCCTAGGCAAGTATCGGCATCTACCTAGACACTGAAGTGCGGATTAGGTAGGCAAGATACTTACCTAGGCAGCTTCTTGGTAAGCCAAACACTGTGAGATCAGCAACTATCCTGAGGAGGTAACGTGGTGTGCCCCAGACCTCGACCAGAATGTCATACCTCCAGACACAGGTCCTCTCTCTCATCAGCCTCTCACGGAGCCTCTCTCGAGCTGAGGGGTCCGAGACCCTCCGATGCGGTGGTGAAGGGCCGCTCCAGGCTGTCCTTGTCTCGTCTTCTCCGCATTTTCCCCCACCGCCTGTACAGAGAGGGTGGGTACTTTCTACCTTTGCGGTTATGGGTGTGACGGGTGAGGTATTACTAGGTTCAGGCCACAATGAACTTTACAAAAGGACCTGTCGAGCAATGGGTGATTCGTGCAATGAGATGGACAAGACTAGAAAGGTAGCGAATCATCCTACCCCCCACGAAGCGCTATCGTCACTTATCGTCTAGGCCGTGCCAGGTTAGACTCCACTCCGCTGCGGTCTCGTTATTTGTGATACCACTGTAGCTCTACTGCTTTTCCGACCTCGCAGAAGGAGATGGGATCTGTGCGGCAGCGAAGATGATATGCATCTAGATCTGCCCACCCTGAAGCACGCGACACCGCGGCTGGCGGCATGTTGTCTTACCCGATCCGTTCTGAAGCTGAGCAAGGCCGTTGAGGCTCCGTGGGGGAACAAGGGCCTTTTGTCACTTCAGGAGAACCGCATGCTTGGATCCGGTTTTCTGGTGTCCACTGTTTTGATTCTCAGTATAAGGATATCGTGATTCATCATGCCTAGGAAAGCTAGGTGGGTGAGGTCTGTATTTTGGCTTCTAGGCTGTCAGGTGCTTCATATCTGGGTCCTAGCATCAGAAACGGGCCAGAGTCTGTGTCCGTGTCATCGTTCATGGCTGCAGTCATCCCAGCATGGGAAGGGATCAATAGGTACATAAGGGCAATAAGGCTGCCTATTACAAAGGTGATGACCTACACAATCTTGGAATTGAGCTTGCGTTGACTAGAGATTCTAAAACTTCAGGATCTTTATAGATGGTCAGATGGTTCTAGATTGTCGTACAGATTTCAAGACATGCATATCACCTCGAAAGAATTCCTTCCATCCTTGAGCCATTACATTTTCTCAAGTGGCATCGTGATTCAAGCAAGCTGGAGTCAAGGAACCAGAACAAATGACAAAGCTATCAATATAAATGGTGCTATAGGTCGTACCTATGGTTCGATATCCGTCGTACGGGCGAAAGTGTGAAAAAGAGCAAAACAGTCGCGTCTACTAGGTACACAATCGACGGTGACACTGTCGTTCGGTCTGTCCGCGAGGTTGATGGAGTTCGCGCCACGGGTTTAACTTAGACTCTTTAGCTGTCCGCGCCGAAAGCCTCGTTGGCGTTGCGTTCGACGGAGGACTAGACCCCCGTGTCGGAGATGGGACCGGCGACCCCAGTCCTGGAGTGAAGTATTGACAGATAGGTATGCCCGGGTGCAGGGAGGTGCACAGCACCAGGATGCATTTTATCATGATTCTTTCTGTTAGGAGACTTGCACTGATACCATCATTATTCTCCTCTTCGCCTGACATCATGGTTCTAAAGCAAGGCCCGGTGCCTACCCAAAGCCGGAGTCACGGTGATGATATACTGTATTGTGCTGTATGGACAGATGGGGTGGGCGCCGGCAAATGTATCTGAACGGGCTCTTCAGGTTTGTTCATTTTGTGCATTCTTACTCTGCTCGCTGAAGAGCATCATAGAATTTCTGTAATTACTTCCATAGACGCCTCTCTATCCCAATGTTGGCATGTGATTCGGCTAATTGAGTAGGAGACATACGGAATTATATCTCTCATATGACTTCTGAGTGTAACCATCACAGGTCTCCAGGTGTACATCTACCACTCACGGATACTTCCATCTGGCCCATGGAACACCTTACACTGCCATGGTTTCGTATCCTTCGAGATTTTCCTGACCAGGTCTTCGTCAATTTCTATCCCCAGGCCATATCCAGTCGGTGCCTTGACATAACCCCCTTTTCCGATGTCGAACACCTTCGGGTCCTTCATGTACGTCAACAGGTCTATATCGTCGCCCGCCTCGGTGTTGTAATGCATGCCCAAAGACATCTCAAGGATAGCGAAATTCGGCGACGTTAGGGCAATGTGCATGCTCGCTGCGAAAGCGACGGGTCCAAGGGGACAATGAGGGGCGATGGCGACATCGTAAGCCTCAGCCATGTTCGCAATCCTCTTTGTCTCGCTAATACCACCCGCGTGAGCGATATCCGGCTGTAGGATATCCACGCTGGCGTCCTCCAGGAATCGCTTGATGTCCCAACGCGTGTATAACCGCTCGCCAAACGCGATGGGGATCTTGGTCTGGTTGGCCAACTGCTTGATGGCTTCGGGGTGCTCGTTGAGCAGCGGCTCCTCGATGAAGAGCGGCCGGTGTGGCTCTAGAGCACTCGCCAGCTGTTTTGCCATGGCCTTGTGCAGGCGGCCGTGAAAGTCGAGGCCTGCGTCGAGTCCCAGAGACTTGACGATCTTCAACCTCTCGACGGTCGAGTCCAGCGTCGACGGCGAGTCCACCCAGTTCACGTCTTCTGTCGCATTCATCTTGACGCACTTGAGGCCTTGGGCCAGCCGGGCCTTGCTACAATACGGTCAGACGCCTGTGAATCGAGCAAACGGCGAAGATGACCAGATGACTTACGCTGCGGTCTCAACATCCGACGGTCGGTCACCGCCAATCCAGCAATACACTTGAACCTCATTCCGTACCTTGCCCCCCAGGAGCTCATATACAGGTACTTTTAAGTTCTTGCCTGTCTGCCGTGTTAGCGGATGTTTGAATTGCACTCAAGTCTGCGAGTTTCCTAGCAGCCGTGGATACCGGGGGTTCGAACCTTTGAGATCCCAAAGAGCAATATCCACGCCCGAAAGTGCGCTCATGAACACTGGACCTCCGCGGTAAAATCCATGCCTCCAGAACGTTTGCCAGATGTTCTCAATCTCACTATACTCCAGGTCAGTCTCGTCTCCAAATTACACTACAGCAAGAAAGCAGACCGGCAGAAACCTACTTTGCTTCCCGCCCCAACAGCCGTGGGATCATCTCCTCCAAGCACCCTTCTACGGCCAGATCGTGACCTTCGAGCGTAGCTTCACCCCATCCAAATTGCCCATTCTCGTCAGTGATCTTGACCATGAGCCATCTCGGCTTGACCCGGAAATACTCGACGTTCTTGATCTGTGGCATTTTTTTCTGACACTATAAGATAAAGCAATGAGAAAGGCGAAGATGTATGATCAATGCAACGCTTTGAACTAGAATTATCAGTACTTAACTATAGCCATGAAGATGACTTCTGGTGTCCTTTTCATTCATCTCAACCCTTCCACGAACCTCTCCACGAGACACGCCGAGGATAGCCAGCTCCTAGCACCGGAGATCCTCTCCACCATCCCCAACCGCTTCTCCACAGGATTCAGCCAACGTCTCGTCCGCAACTCCTCTCCCTCTCTTTCTCCACGAAAACGCCCCCATTGACCCCCAGGCTATGGGGGGCTTTTTCGTCGGTCCCCCCACGACAATATGGGTTTTGAGAAATCGTCCGTGGCGGCGGCATCAACCCATACGCTAGAGCTGCGCCTAGCGCGGATGCACGACTCGTCGGAGACAGTGCGCGGGCAGGGTGCAGAGACCCTACTGCGAGGGCTGCCTGCGCGCGGGGGAAAAAAAAGGTATGGCATGACATTGCATATACGAGAATCAGATCCGTGGCCTCCATCGCTACGCTTCAGCATCGCAGTTCATCTAGCGATTTGACTGGATCATGACCTACGCTTTTCCAGCCCGTGCAGCGTAGAGGCCGCCCCCCAGGAAGCTCCGCCGGCATCCAGTGGATTCCCGGAAAATGACAAAGTTCACGTCCCGCCTGTGGCCAAGGAACGAAGTTGGGCTAGAGCCAATATCAGCCACTGTGAATATCAAAGCCTTGTGTTAAGCTACTCAATAAGTGAGCTCTACCAGCCGTGCCAGAAGAGCTGTTCCTTCACGAGTGGAAAATTGACTGAGATCGGTATGCGTGGCGATATGTCCAATTATTCCACGCGATCCGCATTGACAACTGGAACGACACGAGGTAGTAGAATGAATCATGAACAGACATTTCCGTGAAGTCGAAATCAGGCGCTTGACACCAACCCGTGTCCAAGATGCAAGAGGAGTAGTATATGGGGTTTTTTGTGACAAACATGCCTAGAGTACGCGTCGCTAACGCGTAGGAAAGTCATATATATACATAGATGACATTCGATGTAGAAGCAGCTATCCGCTCTTTATGTTACAGTGTATAATACAATTTTCTTGGAAAGGTCGCGCTACTTCGATAAAAATCGCTGGAATGCCTCTTGCTCAATCACGACATTACCTACGGCCCTGAGCCTCTTCCTCCCGTCTTTCTGCTTCTCGAGTAGTTTCTTGCGCCGTGTGATATCAGCAGCATGTAGCTTGGCCAAAACGTCCTTCCGGAACGGCTTGATCGTCTCTCTTGCAATGATTTTCTTGCCCACAGCCGCCTGGATAATGACCTCAAACATCTGCCGCTGCACATGCTCCTTGAACTTAGTAACCCATTGTCTGCCTAGCCTCTCAACCTGAGACAGGTGCACAACACGGGCGATAGCGTCGACAGGCTGCTTGTTGACGAGAAGCTGGAGCTTGACAAGGTTGCTCTGGCGCCAGCCCGCGTCCTCGTAATCCAAGGTCGCATATCCCTTTGTGGCACCCTTCAGCTTGCCAAACATGTCATCAACGAGCTGAGCAGTAGGGACGCAATACTTGAGGATAACTTGATTGCCGTGGAAGAACTCGATGCTTACTTGCTCTCCGCGGTTCGCCTCGCAGAGTTCAATCGCACGTCCTAAAAATTCCTCGGGTAAGGTCATCGTGGCAAGCACATACGGTTCATGGGTGGTGGCTCCACGAGCTCTGAGCTCGTCACCATCGGGAAACTCGGTTGGGCTTTGAATCACAGTCTCTTTGCCATCACGCGAGACGATCTTGGTCTGAACGGCTGGTTCGGTGATGATGATGCTGGCCCCGTGTTCCTGTCGTAGCCGGTCTTGAAACACGGAGCAATGTAAACTTCCCAGGAATCCCAATCGCCAGCCAGCGCCTAGCGCCTCTGAATGGTCCTTATACAGCCTGACACTACGGTCATTGAGAACCAACTGCCCAATATCATCTGCCAGACGGCTATAGTCCGCGGGATCTGTAGGAAACGCGGCGACGAAGACCATAGGCTTGGGCTCTTCGAAGCCAGGGTAGGGCTCGACTAGGCCCTCGGAGCCGGTTGTAGTGAAAGTGTCACCAATCTTTGCGTCTTGAATTTTTTTCATGCCGGGGTTGAAATAGATGTAACCAACCTGGCCAGCTCGGAGAACTGTCTGGGGCACTTGAGTCGGATATCGGATGCCCACTTCGCCAACGGTGTACTTCTGACCGGTAGCAAAACTGACGATATTGTCTCCAGCTCTGACAGTGCCGTCGAACAGACGAACCAGGCAAATGACACCCCTAAAACTATCATACCATGAATCTACTAGCAGCATCCTCAATGGTTTTGACTCCAGTCCTGTGGGTGCCGGAATGGCCTCGACGATCGCGGGTAGGAGCTCTTTCACGTTTAAGCCCGTCTTAGCACTAACACCTATGGCTTTGCTCGAGTCCAATTCAAAGGTTGTTTCGAGCTGTTCCAGGACTCGGGGAACGTCGGCGGCCGTCATGTCGATCTTGTTGACGACCGGAAGGATCTTGAGGCCTTCGGCAAAGGCAAGATAGAAATTTGCCACCGTCTGAGCCTGCACTCCCTGACTGGCGTCGACCAGTAGAAGAGCCCCTCCGCAACTTGCATATGAACGGGTGACTTCAGCGCGAAAGTCGACGTGTCCGGGGGTATCGACGAGATGCAAAAGATAGTCAAGTCCCTTATGATTGTAGATCATGGTGCATGTTTGCGCCTTGACAGTGATGCCCCGCTCGCGCTCGACTTCGAGGGTGTCGAGAATCTGACGGTTCGAATTGGAGGACGAAATAGTACCGGTGAGTTCAAGAAGTCGGTCAGATAGGGTAGATTTGCCATGATCGATGTGTGCGACAATGCAGAAGTTCCGGAAACGTTCGATGGGTATGGCGGCTATCCTACGTTCCAAATCACTGACCAGGAGGGCTTTGGAACTGCTCAGCCGAGCGGGCTGGCGAGGACACGAAAAGGCAGAGGGCACATGCTGTCGCAGAGAGCTCCATGCAGGACGCAGGCTACGGCTATAAGCTGCGGGAGACAATGTCGAGTTCAGCCATGGTCGCAAGCAGACAGATGCTAGATGAATGCTACCACCCATCCATGCGGCTGTTTTAGAGGTGTGGTTGAAACGTAGGACTCAAATTCCAAGATCGCACTACCAATATGACATGTGAAGCTATCGCAACTTGTCTACTCGTCACTTCAGTCGCATACACACCAAGACACACGCGCGAGGATTGCTGTGATAAAATTCCAGGCCATCTCTTATCGTCGAGGGCTTATCGGCTATCTTATCAGTTCTAGGTAGGGGTAGGCATGTTGACTTGCCAGTCACCTATCACCCCGCCAAACTCACTGTCGCAAAGTAAATAAACCTCGTCTTCTCAATGATGAACGCCATCGATTCGATCGATACAGCCTGAGTTCGACCCTGGAACTTTGAAATACCCCCGTTCGGCCTGGTTATTGACACAATGGCGCCTGCTACCGCATCCGATAAGGAGAAGTCCAAGGTCCACAAGCTATCCTTGAAGGGCAGTGCCAAACTGGTTGCTGAATTCGTGAGTATGACCCGGACTATTGAAGAGATTAAGGAGTACGGAATACGTCTAATCAGAGGTCTGCTAGTTCCAATACTCGATTCACACAATTTTGTAAGTTTCAGAGATTCAAGAACTCATTCAGCCCGCAGCATGCTAACAGATGCACAGATTCCAGAGGGGCGTATACCCAGCCGAAGACTTCACAGCGTACGTACGCAGCACGAGCAACCGATGCCTTACTCTTTGCTTGAGCCGCAACCGAATTCCTGATCCATGTCTAACCCGTATGCCATCGCAACAGAGTCAAGAAATATGGCCTCAACATGCTCGTCTCCTCCGACGACCAAGTCAAAGCCTACATCAAGAAGATCATGTCGCAACTAGACAAGTGGATGCAACACGGCAAGATCAGCAAGCTCGTCATCGTCATCACGGACAAGGACACCGGCGAGCACGTCGAGCGCTGGCAGTTCGACGTTCAGATCTTCGCCACCAAGTCCAAGTCCTCCAAGAAATCCTCCTCCTCGAAATTAAGCGCCGCCGATCAAGAAAACGCATCCGGTGCTATCCCATCGTCCACTGGCCCGTCGCCTGATCCGACCAAGACCGAAGCTGAGATCCAGTCCGAAATCGCCGCCCTCTTCCGACAGATCACCGCGTCCGTTACCTTTTTGCCCCAGCTGGCTGGCGACTGCACTTTCAATGTACTGGTCTACGCCGACGCCGACAGCGACGTACCTGTCGAATGGGGCGACAGCGATGCCAAGGAGATTGCCAACGGTGAGAAGGTCCAGCTGCGAGGTTTCAGCACCAGCAGTCATCGCGTCGAGACGTTGGTGAGCTACCGTTTAGGTGACTAGGCGGGTGCGCCCCTATGACTTGCGAGTAACAAAGACTAGCTGAGACAAGGCTATTGCGTGTATATAATAGAATCAACGGCGGGATCTTCATATATTTAGGGAAAGTCGCCCTCGTTCTTAATGGGTCTCTCGCGGCGTACTGAGGATGGTTTTGGTTTGGATTGCAAATAGAGAAGGTTGTGTGTGTGAATGGAAGATGAAAATAGGAAGACGAGTCATGATGCTTTGATCCTCATATGCATACCGAAAACCACCGTTGCAGGAAACGTCTGTATACAAGGACTATGCACCAGAACACTGAAAACGTCATACATAACATCTATTATGCAATCCACCACATCTACATGCTATTGCTCTCCTTCTATGCTAAGATTCATCTTCTCGGAAAACATACAGACATCAATAGTCTGCAACCGCAAATTGAAAGGAAGCCCGTTCAACTCGTCACATTTTCAACGCCATTTCACCAGCCATGCGTACGTCTGACACCCATCGTCCGTAAATACCGCTGCAGACTCAAATGACGCGGTTGAAGAAGTAAATATAGGCTGTTTTCTTCATTTCCTCAATATCACTAGCCTCGACCACTTTCTCGTCGTTGAACAAAACCCATTTGGGGACCTCTGTATCAACGATTTTGCGGACGAATGCCACATAATGGCTGAGAATAATTAGTATACTGATAATTGCAGGGCGAAAGAACAGCACCACTTACCCTGAGTGAACACTAGTGCCCTTGTGGCACACGATACTCTGGAGCTGGAATTTGGCAGGCAAATCACCATTACCGGCTGGAGCCTTATCGCCAGATTCCTGTATGGACTCTTCCTCAGCCTCGCCCGGGTCATCCATATTCATGAAGAACCAGTTCGCGGCGCTCTCCAAATTTCCATTGCACTCCTTCAGGGCTTTGCGGGCTTGGTTTGGCGTGGCGCCCAGCACCTGGAGCTGCTCCATATCCGCAGCCGATGGGCCACCTTTGTTCACAGCTGATTTTGAGGCAACAAGCGGTGCGTCCAAACTTGGATCTTCAGACCGTTCAAGCAACCACATCATGGCGGCATTAGCGTCCTGGTTGCCAGTGGCTTCAAGTGCTCTAATACATCGATTCTCGGATGGGCTAATTTCCATCAAGGATCTCAAAAGTTCTTGGTTAGGTATGAAAGCAGGCTCTGATGGTTCCTCATCTTCTGGCAAGAGTTCCTCAGACGGCAGCTGGCCGGTAGACATGTACTCATCTAGCAGGAATGGCTCATCTCCGACAATGATAGGTACGTCAACTTTTCGAATTGATGCACCCTCGACCAGCATCTTGTTGGTATTGACAACAAGTGTGGTCGGGAATGTCTTAAACATCTTGCGCATAGAGAAGGTCTGCTCGCTTCCACAGCTCTCGCATTTCTTGGCCACAAATTCAGGTGCCGTGAAGTTATCAAGGCATTGCTTCAGTGTAACGGGTTTGTAAGATTCGGTTTGGCCCTCTTTGGAGGGCAATTTCTCCGGTGGAACATTGATCATGAGGTTGTCTGGCTCGGTGGTTGTGTACCTTACTTTCTTGCAGTTGGTACATTGTAATTTCTGTTCCTGGACAAATTTGAACTTATCCGTAGGGTCTGTCAATGGCACAGGATGGCGAGACTTGCTGATGAGATCGACCACATGCTGCCACAGTTCGAAGGCATCTTGTTGTCCCATCGTTCTGAACTCGCTGTGATCTTTGCCAACAAGGTGCTTGAACATACTCGGCGCCAGTCCTTTTTGATAGTGAGCTCCAGTAGAATCGTCCAGTTTCTGTACATCGGGGTCCGGCGTTGAGTAGCGTCCCGAAAGAAGTCCATCGGCGATCTTACGAAGTTGGGTTTCAAGATCCTGAGCCGGATCATCCACGAGAGGTAAGTCGATCTCGGGGATATTGTATCGTGCTTGGAAGGCGGGAAGGTCGAAGAGACACTGTAGGATGCTGGCAAGATAGCAACTGTTTCCAAGATTCTTTAGTCCAGTAAGGCTGGGACCAAAGAGAGGGAGAAGTTTGTCCCCATCTTCCGTTGTCATATTGAACTCCCATCTGATGTTTTCGTCTAGCTGTCTCTCAGTCACACTTCTCTCAGTTTTAACCCGACCAGCTACATCAATTCCCCAGTGCGCAAGATGTGGGACAAGGTTCGGATCAACCTTGGCATCACCACAGTCGTAGCAGAAGGCTTCAGCAGTCCCGTCGGGAGTAATGGAGCCTACTTGGATGGCAAATGGATGATTGGACTCCTGAAAGTGGGAAAGCCCATGCGAATGGCCTTTTGCACCACCGAATTGGCTGCGGCCACAGCCAAGATTGCCACAAACAAGACACAGCCAGAGATTCTCGGTCAGGTCACATTTGAAACAATGCGCTGATTCGCTCATATCAACTACGCGACTCTCTTGCTGTTGAAGATTATCTAGATGTGGACACGGCGTGAGGTCTAGCTCCCAGCTCTTGATTTCCTCTTTACGCGAGTACGTATTGGCGTGCAGGATGCCGTCGACGACTGGCGCAAGTTTCGGGTTGGATTTGTCGAGTTCTTGGGAACACTCAAGGCATTTCACAGTCGTGGTGAAATCGTACTTGTCGGCTTCAGTCTCCGCGGCTATTGCTAGCTTGCTCATCTTAGCTGGGGGTTCGTCCTTAACGACTTGCTTCCGGCTTCGACGGATGTTGAGGGCAAGGGGGTGGCTTTTTAGGACATGGTGAAGCTGCGCGTGGGCGTTGATACCGCAGCAGCCGCCGTTGAAGCACTGTAGGCAGACGTCGAGACCTGTAGGATCGTCCTAGATGATTAAAGAGTTAACCTTAGGCTACGGCATGGGTTATAGAATCAACAATGTATATTGCGAGGCTGAGGCTGGCTTACAATAGAGTCAAAGCACTGCGTGCAGTCTTCTCGATAGACATTGTGGTTTCCCGTAGGCGGGCTGAGGGCTGAACAAGAATTTGTCAGCTACGAACCCAGGCTCAGAGACTGGAGAGGCCAAAATACTTACCAACAGCCTCCAGATGGGGACAAGCCATCATAGGATAGTCGGCGAGCAGGATATGATATGGTTGCGAATCACAGGACTAGACCCAGATACCATCAATCGAGATGCGAGTACACACAACAGCAAGGAGGAGGATCGAAGAGGCGGATGTAAACACTCTATGAAGAAAGGAGGGGGATGTCGTGCAGAAGCTCCTTGGGTTGAAGCTGAGCGTTTGTAGGATTACTTCCGAATGCAGTGGCATGCAGTTCACAGAAGCAACGTCCAGATACTGGTAATGACGTGGGGTTGCGAGTTGCTGCTTCTGCCTTGACACCTAGAGCTGAGCCCGCCGCCCACCTTCCCGCAAGGAAAACGAGGGGCAGTTGGCGCCGTTGCCCCGCACTAAACAGCTTGCCAAACAACTGGGACATTTCGCTAATGCAATAGGGACCTTAGGACTGCAGTACGCGTGTTGATGCAAACCTACTTACCTACTGAGAAAGCAAAGGTACATAGCTACCAAATAGCTGTCGCAGACACTTTTACGGCAGAAAAAACCGAAGAGGGAGGTTACCACAAGGCGCGTAGTTTCCCGGCAGCAATAATAAAGTCGCGTAGAAAGAGGTAACGTTTGTCATGTCACAACAATGCAACACAAGAAGCCACTGTCGACTTCTGCTATCGACGTCCCAGAGGCTGGGACATGCTTGCCTTCTGGAGAATAGAGGAACTTGGAAGGTATGTTTTCGAAGATAGCATTATGCTCAACTCAGTTAGGTGGTCCTCAGCTCTGGAACACTCAAAACAAGTCACGTATCACTAAGATATGGCCAAGATATGTCAAAAAACTGTTCTTAGGTATAGTTAAATACCCAGCATATTGGCTGTGATGCAGCGATATTCATGGATGTCTTGTATGCACAACGTGGGTGACATAACGGAATACAAGCAGTTTATCGATAGGTATGAGGTGGGCAATTACAAACGGAAAGCAGCGCGCGAACTTGATAGGGACGTATAATGATTTATTGCTTCGACTAATCAGAACACAACCGTGTACAAACAGAGATGTGTCGGTAATTTGGACAGTTGGTTTCAAAGATGATGCTACCGATGGATAAGATAAGGAAGCCAGCTAGAGGATCAGATAAAGAAAAATCAAATACGCAGGTGGGGCAGATACAGTGCAAATATGAGGTCAAGTGCAGATTTAACCGTATAATCAGGGCATATCGCGCGGCTTTGTACAGTGCTATTGCAATGTCCGAGGCCGATGATTTCATAGCAATCATCATTGGCCTCTGATTTGCTATTGTGTCACACCCTTGCCTTTTTCAAGCCGAGATCGCCGTGCGGAAATCAAAGGCCGCATCTCGAAACTTAGTCCCTTGGATTACTTACCTACCTGTCCATCTGTCTATCAATCATACAACTTTATCCTATCTACATCATCCTCAATCCTAATCCAACCCAGACCAATTACCGACGACACCATATTTGATAGTCCACTCGACTCTCAGGTTCACTGTATCGAAAGACACGCACAGAGCAGATTACATCACGATGTTCTCAAGAACACTCGCCAACACCGCGCGCCGCATTGCCGCATCCTCCACACCCCGAGTTGCCACTCGTCAGACCCTTAGCCCTGTCGCGAACATCGCCCGCCGTTCATACCACGAGAAGGTCCTGGACCACTACAGCAAGCCGCGCAATGTGGGCTCCATGCAGAAGAACGATGTCGATGTCGGCACAGGACTCGTCGGCGCTCCTGCATGTGGCGACGTCATGAAGCTCCAGATCCGCGTCGATCCCAAGGACAACACCATTTCCGACGTCAAGTTCAAGACTTTTGGCTGTGGAAGTGCGATCGCTAGCTCGAGTTATTTGACAGAGTTGGTTCGGGGCATGACTTTGGATGAGGCTGGCAAGATCAAGAACACAGAGATTGCCAAGGAGCTGTGCTTACCGCCGGTCAAACGTAAGTTTACTACTGATGCCTCATATAATGAACACGCAACACTAATTCTTGGCGTTGCAGTACACTGCTCCATGTTGGCTGAGGATGCCATCAAGTCTGCTATCTCCAATTACTATACCAAGAACCCTAAGGCCCAGTCAACAAACCTCGCCGGCACGGGGATGAAGATGCCCACTGGTGAGGCTGCGGCCGCGACTGCGTGAAGAGAATAACATTCAGAACTCTGAGTCTGCATAAATCAGAAGGTTGGAACCAATCAAAAAGGTCGTGGATACGAATGATCATCATACCATAGCCATCATCACTGGCGACTGACAGTCAAGTACCATCACTGCGGAGGAAGCAACACACTAAAAACAGTCGCTTTCATGCCTTCTTGTACTCTCGGGAGTTTTGCGTTTGGGGCGCATCAGGGTTTCACTGGCTGTGGTTGGTCAATTCCGTGCGTGGGCAAGAGAGACATTGTAGCATACGTACCCAAAAAATACCCAAATATCCAGCCTCTCTGCGTAACATGCACATCTGTGATCGTGGCTGTAATCCTGCTCTTTTTCATGACATGGGCACAATTTCCTTCGCTCATTCTCAGTCTCAATCCAAGTTTCTCGGGCTCATGACTGACGACGATCTACTGAACCCACATGGTCGTCTGAGAAGCTTGTCAAACGCACGTCATAAGGTTTGTGTGGTGGTGATGCTCCCCCGTCATCTTGGTACAACAAGGTCAAACTTGACCAAAAGCCACGATCCGAAACAGTCATATACCAGAGGATCAGGTAGTGTATTGGTAGAGCCGATTAGCTGCGCTCTGAGTCCTGGTACAAATCACAGACGACGATTTTCAATGCCGATACGGCGTTGGTGTCACAGGCGTAGGACAGCAGAGCTTCGTACTAGCGCACGCCAATTTGAGGTTTTACAGTAGATATACAGACACAACTATGAATGCGTGATACGAAGCTCGGCATCCCACTTACCGCCTGACGTCCTATCAACGTGTCCATGTTTCCAGACGATCCTAGGAACGTGCTGGCCTTAGGTACTGCGGACGATGAAACCTCACATATTCAGCGGCACCTTGATCTCGTTCGTGGCCTCGGGTTAGGCTACCACAGGACCGTACGCAACGGAGGGGGATCACCAGTGCAAAGTGATCGGGCTCTGGAGTGGTATGAACCACGACGAGCCGATGCAGATCATCGCGGACTGTCCTGAAGGCGGCCCAGGTTCGAAGTGGTATGAACTTCTGTGTGCGTCCCATGATTCTCTCCTCAAACATGGCATGGAACGATACGGCAGCTGCGGCTAACGAAAACCCGTATAAGGCATTGCTCTGTCGTCCAACTCAACGCATGCTATGTGAACTCCTACGGCACACTGAAGGCCGCCCAAAAGTAGGTTCATATACTCGTCGACGGAGAGCCTTGCTCGGGGACCTGGAAGAAGATGTAACTGACAGCCCTTAGCGGAAACATGATGAGGACTTGTCTAAACTGCGTCATGGAGATGACGCGGTTGAGTTGCTATCGCGACCGTGGTGATGGCACTTGGCCTTGGCCGAAGACCATGATTGAGACCAGTATGTCCAGTTAGCAATACCACAGCTCCACGTGTGCGATGATAAGAGAATACAGGATCGCTAATGAACGTTCCAGATAACCTGGTCGAGAATAGAGACGGAGTTCTGGGTTGCTTCGACATTCTTGGGACAATCTGTAATGGGCCAGAGCTGTCGAGCATAGCCTCATTTGAGACGTAACGGATAAAAGTTTCAGAGTTTTTATGCTGATGAGTATCTGCTAATGTACACTTACTCGATCAAAAGTATATCGCGAATAACTCAAATTGGACGGGTTTTCGATCGATATCGAATACAAAAATGGCACACGCATCAATCAAAAAATATGTTTCAAAGCACGATCAACCTTGCCCTTCACCAGCAGAGGCAATTCGCTCACAATCAAGGGACATGATGCCTGGCAACCTGGGTTTGCGTATGGGAGAACCTGGCAAAAACTTTATTAGAGAGCAGTGAAGCCATCACACCACTGGAATATGATCTCATGATATTGCGATTGGCACCAAGGCCTGATTTAGCAAACCTAACACACATCCAGATCTCACTGAACGAGCGATACATTGAACAAGACAGATGGTATAACATCATTGATTATTCTCATAGTTCTGTCGCTAGATCGAGCTAATATTCTTATCCTCAATATGCTACAACCACAGTTGTTTGCTAGTCTAATGGTGCATCGCAACAACTTTATAGCTTTTGGTCCTCATCGCTGTGGTGAACATGCGCATCGCCAATCTTCTCACCGGCACCCTCAGCAACGCTCTGTCGTTGGGTAAAGGTGGTGCCGGGAGTCCAGTTCTTGCTCTTGCGCGCATCGTGCACTTCAGAGTACATCTCATCGACCTCTTCAAGAGACAGGCCCTTGGTCTCGTAAATGAAGAAGTAGACGAAGGCAATGCAGATGAAACAGCAACCAAACCAAATGAAGAAGATCTTCGACTGAAGGTTGGCATAACCAGGTCCGTAATTCACAAGGTACGGCGTAGCGTAGGCGATAGCCCAGTTGAGGAGCCACTGTATGTCGTGTCAGATCCAAGGCTTGATCCAGAGTACAGGTTTCTCAAATATCAAATGGGGTGGACTTACGTTGGTTGCGGTGGTCATACTCAGGCTCTTGGCACGAGTCTTGAGGGGGAAAATCTCACCACTGAAAAACTGAGCGTTAGTAATAGTCTCTTCCTGATACACGAACGAATCGCCGAGAGTCAACTGTCGTTCTAGGAGCAGAAGATCCACAGGACAAACAGCAACTCCTGATATTCGCCAGAAGAGGTTAAAGAAACGGATATTACTCACGTGACAACCCAAGCCAGAGGTCCCCATGTAGACGCAAAGAAGAAGATGTAAATGCAAACAAAGGCGATGCCTGCCTTCTGAGCTGCAACATTGTAGACGAGGATGTTACCGTCCGAGTCTTGCCCGGTTGTCAACGTACCCAGCATGGCCACCAGGAACTGGCTGACACACATGCCGACAGCACCCCACAGAAGTAGCGGGCGACGTCCAAACTTATCAACAGCGTACAGTCCCGGTACGGTCGACACCACGTTGATGACGGACGTAATGACCTGAATGGTGAAGCTGTCCTTGATTCCAGAATTCTTGAAGTACTGGGTTCCATAGTAGACTAGAATAATAGTCAGTCTTGACTGATCCCGAGCCGAAGACCTCATGTAACAGAGCCGGAAGGCAATCAGATGACTTACAGATGAAATTGATACCAGTCAACTGCTGCAAGGCCTGCAGTCCCATACCAGTGAGTTGGCGCTTGAGCATAGGACCGCGGAAGCAGTCGAGATAGCTGGCTTTTCCGATGCTCATTTCAAACTCGTGGTTTGCCTTGATTTCCTGAAGTTCGGTGGCGATCGCAGGATGGTCGTATTTGATTCTTCGAAGGCGTGCAAGCGCTCTCGCGGCCTTCTCTTGGTTTCCTTTCTTGATGAGAAATCTCGGGGTCTCGGGCAGAAGCAGCATTCCCACGATCAGGATGATAGCCCAAGCGAATTGGACCGCAATAGGAATGCGGTATGAGCCAGTGTCTTGTCGGTATTGTGTGGCATAGTCAACGATGGCAGCCAGAAGCAGTCCAATGGTGATAGCCCACTGATAGGCACCAACAATAGCACCACGGATCCATTTGGGGGCCGTTTCGGACTGGTACAGAGGAACTTGAACAATGTCAGTCACGTCAAAGTAGAATCATTACCGCCAGGTCTTCTTGGATTATACGTACTTAGAGCCGAGATCAAACCCACGCCGAACCCAGCGAAAAATCGCCCTGCCAAGAAAAGAGGGAGAGCGGTAGCGGCCGTCTGGAGGATGACGCCAAGAATGAATACCCAGGACGAGGCAATCAAGGCTAAGCGACGTCCAATGGTATCAGCGAGGAAAGGGGAGGACAGTGAGCCGAAGAAGGTGCCCGCTGACAGAATTGACACAATAGCGGAGGATTGTGAAGGCGAGACATCCTTGTGGCCGGCAGTATTCACGTATCCAGTCGAAAAGAGGTTCATCCAGTAGTCCATCGCCAGAATACCACTGATTGTTCCGGTATCATAGCTGACATACTGATAAGCCACCGTACGCGTATACATACTGTCAACACAGGAGCTGGGAGGAAGGAATACATACCCGAATAAAACACCTCCAAACGCGACGAACAGGCCAATGACGATGGCAGGCCAGGCCTTGCCGGCATCGTCCTCAGGCCTGCGAATAGCTAGGACACCCATCTTCGAGGTTTGCTGTCGGGTCCTTGTGACGATGTGTGATAACCAAGTATTCGAGAGCAGCGCCGTGCAATGCGGAAAATACCAACTTTCGGTTGAAGTAGAGGAGAGCAAGAGACCCCTGGCAGATGGAAAGGAACGGGGATACAGTATGTTCTTATACTATGGTAAACTCATCTGTAGCTTGACTCGTGATATAGGTGTGCGGATGCGGCGCAGGGTAGCGTGCGATGTAACCAGACTGAAATGACGCTAGGACGAGACGATATGGCTACCATCTTGCTAAAGGTACTACTGATCTAAATTATTACTACAAACAGACGAACATGGCCAGAGGAGGGTCGCGGGATGCCACCCCACACAGCCGAAGAAGACAAAGGAGTCGGTATGTACTCAGTCGCCATCTCTCTTGGCTTGCTTGTTCAGGAGACGCTGGCGATGATCCTCACGAGAGTCTCGGCCCACTCACCACAACGGCTAGTAACGATTTTGACTGCTCAACTACGGTTCTGCATCTCGCCGCTATTCTCGCTTCTCCGTTTGTCGACAGACTAGTCTGGGATCTGGAGGTGTTCTTTGTTCCCAGTGGCTTGGTATACTACGTAGCTTAACTATAGCCGAAACCTTGATTAGGCGTAGAGTAGGTGTGGTCTGGTGTGGTCAAACGGACCGTTCCAAGGTCATGCATCTGGGGAAGCAGCTATCAAACAATAAGGGCCGATTGCTAACTGGAGAAATCGATGAGGGGAGCATGAGCTGACTGGAGCTAAAGCATTGCACAGGCAGGTGTTCCGCCTTGGATTCGGGCCTGATGGATGGACTGAGCGTAGTAGATCGGATATGAGTCTGGACCAATATCAAGAAACGGGTCCGTTCCGTGCGACCAATGACCGCAAACGATTCATACGGGGTCTCCAAGGTAAAGAAGAAGAAAAAACCAAAAAAATCCTGGGGTAACGCCGACACAGAGCGCAAGAGATCAGCGAGGTGTGTCGGATACGCCGTGCGCTTTTCCCATTTCCTCTCGTCCAACCACGGCATGGCCTTCCTCGGCTCACCTTGTTCTTGTAGGGACAACAGATATTCGCCAGCGCGAGTAATCATGCTGAAATATATCCATCATAATACACACTTTCTGTTCCCTGTCTCTGGGTTTGCTCTTCTGTCTGGTTCATGAAGGTGGTATGCGAGTGGACCTCCACTACCAGTAACCATTGTAAATGGCATGATATCACTATTGGACATTGGGAGGATCTGATGTTCGGCGCCTTTTGGAGCACCACGATGTGCCCATTCACTATTTGCCAACCAGCACCTGGGTGGAGGTAGGTCTGGTAGGAGGCAGACACATTCATCAGACGCGAAACGGGGCAGTGAAGGGGATCTCGAGACAGGCCAAATCCAGCCCGCGCTGCTAGATCACGAGGTGGATGACTCTAGGCTATGGGGTTCGTCGTCAAGCCCGATTGGATGCACGTCACCGCATCGGCTGGGACCTACAGACCATCAGCGTAGTTTCATGCTGATTGTAGGCGCTGCCAGAGGCGATTTAGATCAATCAAATGGTCATAGGTAGATGGTGTTATGTATGCATTTGATTCACTTCAGCTCGGCAAGGCCTTGATCGCAGAGCCAATGCGAAAAGAGATGTGCGAACAAAAATTGGAATCCAGCAGGCCCGTGTCAGTCTGAGATGAGCAAGATTTTCATGCCTCGGGTCAGGCTACAACAAAGTCCTGGAATCCCAGCCCCATAATCTCTACCGTATGTTGGGCAGCTGTTTGTTCTGGTTTGAGATTTGGCCCGGCGAGATCATGCGGAGGTTGCCCTGCTATGCTACCCTATCGGCCCATTTTCTCCAACAACCTCCACCTGCCATCTCCAGAGCCCCTCTTAGAACATCCCAGTTCCCTCCAGCTCCGAATCTCCCCTCTCTCTCTCCATTGGGGGGCCGGGGAGGTTGGATCTCTGGAATTTGGGGTGGATAATCACGCATACATATGTACATATGTACATACCTAGCTAGCTTTAACGGTGGTCTGAACTGCAGATCCCACTTATTTCATTACTCTGCAATCGTGCCTACTTGCAAGTAACGGACGACCGCTGGTCGCCCGTGTTACGAGAATTCAATTATCATGGCGCCGAGCGCTCGCCGTTGAGACAAGATAAACAAGCCTAGCAAGAAAGTTGCCAAGCTCTTTAAGCTTTTTGGGGCTTTTGCCAAGATATGAAAATGCCGGCTGCTCCAAATCCCTCAATGACAAATCCGGAAATCTACTAAAATGAGCCCCGGAGGATGCTAGTCAACGAACTCGTGCCATTTCACGAAGCTTCTGGTAGTATTTGCAGGTCGGGTCCTCATTATCGTACTATACACTATCTCGTTGTGGTCGGTGGCTTTAGCGAGATACCAAAAATAAAGAGTCTTACGAGGAAGTTATAGGATGGTATATCCCAAGCTAAGAGATCTGGTCTCATGTGTTTGGACCTACAGGCTAGACAACCGTATAAAACCCTGAGCGGCGTTGTCAAATTTTTACAACTCTTGGCAGATCTCGCGGGTCATATTCACATGATTATCAATTCTGTATTTGTGACCATGTGACGGCAAGAGCGCATGTCTTCGATTTCCCAAGACCCAAGAATCTCCACATGCTCAAGAGAGCGGTCCCGTTGACCTTCGAGATCTATTCGATACGAATATTCTCATTTAGACGCGTAACACCAAGTACATCTGAAAAGGAAAAGAGGCGACGAACCACAATCGCAGTGGCTCTTTACTATGCTATCTACAAAAGACCAGCATATTCCACTGGATCGATTCGGATCCATCCACGTGGCAGCAGCATCTCCGATTTATCTTCATTCTGTAGAATTTCATCATGCATAGATGATCGATGTTTAGGTAGGCACTGTGCTGGGCCTTTCGGTCCCGACATTTGCACATCTTAGCTGGGATGACCACTTCTCTGTCAATTGTCTTGCATTCAGAAGTCTCAGGCCTGATATAGAAAATTTATGGCAGTGCGTTACATGGCATGTAGGCCTCAGATATGTCCCCGGAACTGAAATACCCATATTGACGTTGGTTGGGTTAAGTATCTGGTCTGTCACTCGGATCACCGTGGACTTGGATCGATATAATCACACACAGTGGTTTTCTGAAGAAGCCACAAACTTGTTACGTTCATCGCGTAAGAAAATATAATAAGTCGGGCGCGATAGAAGTAGTGTGGATGGTTTGGTTGAGAGAGGGAACGGTGTTGAATAGTACCCTAAGTATACTAGACAAAGTATAGGAGCGCTGTATGTCTCCCTACTTGGTGTCTTCCTACTTACTTACTCAGTCATGGGATAGAAATAGCTCATTTTTGGTCCGATTTTGGATTTAACTCTTGATACAGGAAAAATGATCATCAGCACGGGATGCTATGATGCAACTGTGTCAAACCTATACTAGGTAAGTAGGTATCCATTGTGTACCTATGGTTGAAAGTCTTATGCCGAAGTACTTGCTTAGGTAAGGCATGAGCTGTATTGGAGGCTGAAACTGAGCTGGCGGACCCCTATCGGACCCCTGAGCACACGTCCATTGTAACGGTCGGGCCACTGAATTCGTACGTCACCAACGAAGGGTACAGGTGCCAATCTTACCTAACGGAAGAGACAGGTCGCAGTCCAAGCTGCCACTGAGCCATTCTGCTCCGTAGCCGCTTCAAGCCACGTTTTCAACATCGCAATACTTTCCTTTCGAGACACACCCACTGCGATACCAAATGCCGCATGATCATGGGCACGAATCAATCGCCCCCAAAAACGGGCGATGCATTCAAAGCGGCCGACGATAGCGCCACCAAGACCGGTTCCGCCGTGCAAGGCGCCTCCCTCCTCATCGTCCTCCAGATCGCCTCTCGCGCCGTCACCTTCGTCGCCAACCAGCTCCTCCTCCGCTTCCTGACCGCCAAGCTGCTGGGCGTCTCGACGCAGCTGGAGGTCTACTATGTGTCCGTCCTGTTCTTCGCTCGCGAGAGTCTTCGGGTTGCCATCCAGCGCCAAGGCAGCCCTTCGTCCTCCTCGTCCAAGACCCCGTCCGACGCGACGAACCCGCGGGACAGCCAGTCGGTCGTCAATATTGCCAACATATCCCTAGCCCTGGGCCTTGGAACCTCTGTTGTTTTGGGTTCGGCCTACTTGTACTACGTTGATGCCGAGACTGCTGCTACACCGTACCTGAACACGGCTCTTCGCATTTATGGCCTGGCGGCTTTGGTGGAGCTGCTCTCTGAGCCAGCTTTCATGGTCCTGCAGTACCGACTTCGGTTCGGGCCTCGAGCGGCCGCCGAGTCCATTGCCACGTTTCTGCGATGTCTAGTCACGTTTGGTGCGGCCAATTGGGCCTGGAGGAAGGACTTGGACTTCGGTGCTCTGCCATTCGCCTTGGGGCAATTGGCGTATGGAGTTGGTCTGCTGGGAGTTTACACCTGGTACGGTTCGAGGCTGGCATCGGCAGAAGGCTTCTCTCTGTTCCCACAGCAGGTTTCCCCGGATAAGAAGGTCAAAGAGAAACCGTCAGACGACTATTTCCTTGGCTATTTCTTCAAAGCTACCGTGCACCTAGCCTGGAGCATGATGGCGCAGTCGGTCGTCAAACACATACTCACGCAAGGCGACACGTTCCTAGTCTCCATCCTCTCCGATCCTGAGTCGCAAGGCATATATGCCTTTGCCAGCAACTACGGCAGCTTGTTGGCCCGACTCGTTTTTCAACCTATCGAGGAGAGCAGCCGTAATTACTTCAGCAAACTGCTTTCCTCCACCAGCAAGAACCATTCACCAGAGAAGCAAGCCACGGTCAAAGCAAAGACAGACCTTCAAGCCCTACTCAAATTCTATGTCCTCCTTAGTATTGTCGTCGTAACCGTCGGCCCTTTCGCGGCCCCCCTTCTTGTACAGATCGTTGCTGGCTCCAGATGGTCGGCCAGTGGAGCTGGTGGCGTGCTGGCGCAATACTGCATGTACATCCCATTCCTCGCCATTAATGGCATAACCGAGGCCTTCGTGTCATCCGTCGCAACCAAATCCGAAGTTCACCAACAGAGTCTTTGGATGGGAGCGTTTAGCATTGCTTTTGGAATTGCTGGCTTCGTCACCCTTTGGGTGCTGGACCTTGGTGCAGCCGGTCTTGTGTATGCAAACAGCATAAATATGCTATGCCGGATAATCTGGAGTGGCACTTTCATATCACGATACTTTAAATTGCATGGCGTAGATTTCAGCTGGGGCGGCATTGTGCCTGAGGCCCACGTAGCCCTTGTCATCAGCGTTGCTGTAATGTGGTCAGCCTTCACAGGAATCAGTTCTTCCGCGGATGGCATTTCACCGCATGTATTTCGGGACCTGCTTATGGTAGGATCTGTATCGGTGCCATGGGTTGGTATTATGTAAGTATCCTCTCTGAATTGCCATGGTGGCCCTCGCCTGATCCCTCCTTACACAGCCTCTTCCAATCTATATACTGACTGCCGAAAAGGGCTTACAGCGAACGTCGCTACCTCATGGAATGCTACCGCTCCATACGAGGTCGACGAGGTGCATCGTAGTGCGCCGACTCAGTTAAGGCTCTAGCAACCGTAATCTGAACAGCAAATTCATGATGCGTACAGATCTATGGTGAAGCATCTTCGCTTTGCATCTAATCGTCAAATGTGATCTTGGTGCCCTTCTTCGACATGTCTACATCTTTGAAAAACGCGCCATATGTGCCATGTGTCTTTTTCTTGACTGTGGTGCCAAACTTCATCAACTCTTCCGGCACCGGCTGGTTGGCTGCTTTCAAAATGTTGATCAACCTATGTCAAGTCAGTGAATCATAAGGGACCAAACTGATGCGAGAATTTTGGACGTACTCTCCAGAGTGTGCTTTGTCATGCTCGGTAAACAGTGTATAGGCCTGCCCGGTTTTCCCGGCACGGCCTGTTCGTCCAATTCGGTGGACATAGTCTTCAATGGTCAAGGGGAACTGGAGTTCAGATTTGTTAGATCAGTTCGCAAGCAAACGCCAATTGCGACAAGTGCGTGGAATCTCTGGGAATCCACAAAAAGCCGAATGACACAGGGAGAACCTACAGTGACGTTGATAACGAGCTTTACCTCGGGAATATCCAGTCCTCGCGCGGCCACATCAGTAGCTACCAGAACAGGTGTTTCGCCTTTCTTGAATGCTTCTAGACTTCGGGTGCGCTGCTCTTGCCTCAGATCACCGTGAATCCCGACAACCTTTATGCCACGCTGCTGAAGGAAGCTTTCGACCCGAGTCGCTTCTTTCTTATAAAGACAGAAGACTAAGACTCGCTCATTTCTGGGCTGAGCTTTGAGAAGTGCCAATACCCTCTGCTCCTTAGCTCGCTGGTCGATAACCTCGACACGCTGCTCGATTCGAATGTTGGCTTGGAGATCACCGCTCTCGTTACCTCCAATTTGGATCCGAACTGGCGAGACCATGAAGCTTAAGGCGAGGGCTTGTACACTCTGTGGCCATGTTGCTGTAAACATGAGGGTTTGACGTTCCCCCTTCTTAGCGGTGCAACCGATGATCTTCTTGATGTCCTCTTCAAACCCCTTGTCCAGCATACGGTCAGCCTCGTCCAGTATGACGAACTTGGCGTTCTCCAATTTGATGGCCCCTTCTTCCAGGAAGTCCTTGAGCCGTCCAGGCGTTGCGACAATCACGTCGGCCTTCCGAAGAAGAACTCTCTGGTCGTCCTTGGATGCGCCACCATACACACAGACAGTTTTCAATCCGACCATGTCACCCAGTCTTGATAACTGCTCATTGGTCTGCATGGCCAGTTCACGGGTCGGAGACACAACAACTGCACGTATCCTTCCCGGCCCTTTAGCCTTAGGCATGCCAATTACAGCATTGACGAGGGGCAAACCAAAAGCAATGGTCTTTCCCGATCCCGTCTCCGCAACACCGACTATGTCCCTACCCGCCAAGCCAAATGGCCACGAAGCGGCTTGGATCGGAGTTGGGGCTTTGAAGGAGGCGAAGGGGTTCTTGGAGATGAGGGCGGAAGGAGGAAGATGCGAGAACTGAAGAATGGGCCGAACGGGCTTGTCGGCAAGAGGGTCGGCAATGGTAATCTCATTGGTGGACAAGAATGTCGATATCTCAGATTCAGGGACTGCGGTCAAAGCACTGGTCTGTTCGTAGCTCTGGGAAGCAGCTGCAACAGACGAAGACTCGGCGGTTCCGTTCGGAGTGTCGGCGACACCACCACTAGATACCTGACCGTTGGTAGTGTTGATCATCTCGATATCTCCATCTGCGTCAGCATCTTCAGCTTTGCGCTTCTTATCCTTCTTCTCTTTACGTTCCTTCTTGTCCTTCTTCTCTTTCTTACTCTTGCGCTCCGAGTCTACATCTTCGGCATCTTGTTCTTCGGTCTCGCTCCTCTTGTTCTTCTTGTCCTTTTTCTCCTTCTTGTCTTTCTTGTCCTTCTTGGATTTCTTCTTAGACTCGCCGTCTACTTCAGAAACGGACACATCCTCGCTCTGGAGGGAAGTTGACGTCTCAGACTCTGCCTGGCGCAGCTTCTCTTTGCGAGCCTTCTTTTCTTTCTTTTCCTTTTTTTCCTTCTTGGACTTCTTCCGAGGGATGTCCGCCTCGACTTCGGCGTCTTCGAGAAGGTGTTTGGACATGGTGGAGACAGTCAATTGGCTGGAACTCGAAATTGGAACTCAAGCAACTCTAAAGCGAGATAGTCGGATTACCGACCTTCAGCGATGGCAATGCGAAGAAATTATTTTGGGTAAAATGCTGGATAAGATAAGCGATAAGAATCGCAATCCCACCAAGATCTAGCCCCGCGGGCTTATCAGACGCTTCTGTGGCTGGAAGTTACTGCACAGTCCCTCTGTGGCTTGCCCTCTTATTCTGTCTTAGGTACCAATTAAGGTGCAGGTAATCCTCAATTTCTCACGAAGAGTAGAATAACGTCCACTTGATGACTTGGAGAATGCTCCAGGACCTCAGTAAACGACTTTGTGGAGTTCTGATGTTATTCTTAGTCAATACACTGAACCACGCATCACGGGCCCAGTGTCTCGAAAGCCACAGTACATACGTGCACCAAACACCATGTCAGAAATCGTATAGGTCACAATGTAGCTTCCACAAGACGGCCATTAGATAGACAAATCTGAGACGGCCAGTCAATCAAGTTGGCTTTTATAGCCTTACTGTAAGCTCTGCATGTATACTTATACAGGAGCACCGTCTTCACATCGACTGCTTTTCCATAAGCAGTATTCAACTCCCATAGAGGAACACGTCCTCAGAAATCCATCAACGTCTCTCTCTCTATGTCTGGATATCTTGCGTTGTCGAGATGCTGTATCAGTTCCAGCTGGGACTACTATTGGAATACGGTATGCTGCTAGGGCATGAAAACACGCATCATTGTGTCTGACCGTCGTGGGTTTCTGAAATCTTGCACCTTCTGACCCAGGTCCGCCAGCGAGCCATGATATTATAGCTGAGGCGGGATGTCGTAGACTTTCCCAATGATCATGGCAATGTCCTTGACAGAGACTCAGTCACCAATAACTTCGCCACCCGTTCGCGATCTGGAGCCTTCGAAAATATTCACGGTTGAGGTCGACTCACACTTCTTCATACCGACAGCACTCTTATTCATGAGCAGCGCGGCCGTGCACGCTGCAGTATTGGGATACCTCGTCATCTCCCAGCAATCATCAGTCGCAGACTCCCGATACTGGATCTCGTTCTATTTCCTGACCCATATATTAAAGACTCTCGGTCATTGGATCGTCAAACGTTTCCGATACGGGCTTATCAATGCCAAACGCTTTTGTCACCCATGTAAGCAGAAAGTGGCACAATACCGGATCGGGGCGATCCAGGATGGCCGGCAGAAAGTCTTACATACACTGATACGCCACAACGCGGAGGGACTGGTCTCATTAACCGCCTTGTCGAAGGCTTTAGAGTGCTTCTGTATTTGTACAGAAGCATGGTGTACATTATTACAAGATACTGATTCGTGGCAACATGCCGTGTGCTAGCGTAACTAGGTATCGTCGACAACGACACCCTTACAGATTCGCACGAACCTTCTCTCGACCACCCCGGAATATCACATGCCCATATTCAGACCATCCCTTGTTTCCAAGTCCCAATATAATCCTCCTTTTCGCGAAATGCTCGGTGTGATGGTAATCGTCGTGATGCTTAACCGACGTCCAACCAACATAAACAAGGTAACACTTCTTATGCCCTTGAACATGCTCTACCAAAGTCCCACCCGAAACGCCTTCACAGCCGTCGACATATCGAACGACATGTGTCCATAAGGGCCATGCACCCTCATCCCAGGTGTCATCCGTGCTGTGGTATACAGCTGTCCCGACAGGCATCCCAGGCGCTCGGCCGAGTGCTTTGCAATCCTGAGTGAACTCTTTCAAGGAGGCATGCCGAATGAAGAGCTTTGGGGTTTTCGGAGGAGGGTCAGAAGCTTGAGTGAGTGCGTTCAGTATCGGAAGAACTTGATTTTGATAGGATGCCGATTTGAGGAAGTCCTGATGATGCTCTAGACTCTCCTTCACTGCATTCACTCGTTAACGTGCCATTTCCAATCTCCCCTACGGAATCTTCCCGACTAAGCCTGGGCCACAGGCTGCTCATCCTGTGAGGAGTTCATTGAATGACAGAACATAATGCGGGGTGCTTGCCTATATGCAATTGTACATTCTCTGGCTCTTCAAGACGTCGTCCCCAATAGAGGCGCAGGAACCCAGGACTCCTCTCAATTAGATCCTGAGCTTTCGACCAGGCGTTACCGGCTTCTGCGTTGCCCCCAAGATCCTCACTTGGTGGAATGACAAGGTAGATAATCTGAGTGACAGGTTGGTTACGGTGTGAGAGCTCTGACATTGTGCCGCTTTCAATTGACTGAGAAATGATGAAGAGCAAGGACTATTGCCCACGAACCAAGAGGCAGTGTATGATTACATACCAGCAAGCGTGCAAGTAGGCAGCCTCAGTCGGCCTATGCAATTGCGACTTGGATTCCTTTGTCGACACGGCCTCGGCAGTGTCCAGTTGGGGATCGACCCCTCAGTGAGATGCAAGCAGGATGATATTGGTTCGGTCGAGTTGGAGGCGCTCTACCCCGGATTTTTGGCTCCCCCAGATCCCTGCATGACATTGCATCGTACATTCATCGATGCGGAGATCCATGCTGGGCCGAGGAACGTAATGCTGTATGAACATTTTGCATCTTAATGTGATATGGAGAGCCGAGTTAAGTGGCGTTCGAATGGCAGGAGGAGCGGTGCAATGGTCAGACACTCAAAACACAAAATTACGTCTCGAGCAAAATTACTACAAACAAAACCAGCTTTACAGTATAGTCCGAATTTGCGAAGCTCTGTCTTGTGTTATCGAATACGGCAACACATTGATACATGATGACACCCGTCTCAAAGTTCACAGTCAAGGATTCATACAAGTACCTTGAAGGCTTTGGAACATATCACCAGTCAGTCACTCCATGGTGAAACCCCAGAATTAAGGAGCCAAGCTTTTGTACACGTATTTGTTACAGAAGACTCACATCTGATTAGATCCGAGGCGATTCCTGGTGCCAATCCAGAGGTAATCAACAGCCCACAAAAACCACCCTTCGGGCTTCGGACCGAGAGAATCAGCGGTTCTTCCTTCACCGCGCCGCGGGACAAGAATTACCAGACTTGGCTCTATCGTATTCAAACATCTCTAGCCCATGATGAGTTTCTGCCTTACGAGAAGGCCGCGGCCTCGATCGCTAATCCGCCAGACCCTCAACACCTGACTCCAAACTCCTATCTGTGGCCGAGCTTTCCCGTCGACGAATATGCCGATTGGATCAGCCAGAAGCTTCTGGCCCGCAATGGCGATCCGCAGCGAAAGTCAGGACTTGCCTTGTGGATCTTCAGCGTTACCAAGGACATGCCAGAACACACAGCGTTCTCGTCGCTCGATGGAGAAACCCTGATCGTCCCTCAGGCTGGGGCTCTGGACATCCAAACGGAGATGGGCAAGCTTGTGGTTCGCCAGAACGAGATTGCCGTCATCCCAAGAAGTGCGCGATATCGCGTGACGCTACCAGACGGGCGACCCTGCCGCGGGTACATATGTGAGCTTTTCGAGGGGCACTTCCAGCTGCCGGAACTAGGCATCGTAGGATCGACCGGCCTCGCCAACGTGCGCGACTTCCAGATCCCCGCCGCCTGCTTTGACGGCGACCTCGCCGACGACGGCAAGGGCAGCCGAGTCGCCAGGGCGAGGAAAGACGGTACCTGGACCATCGTCTCGCGTCTGGCGGGCCGCCTCTGGTCATGCACGCAGGGCCAGTCGCCCTTCGATGTCGTGGCGTGGCACGGGACGTGCTACCCCTACAAGTACGACCTCGCCCGCTTCTGCGTGCTGTCCAACGGCCTCTTCGACGAGCACGACCCCTGCCTCTACACCGTCCTGACGGCGCGCTCCCACCGGAGCGCCCCGGGCACTGCCGTCGTCGACTTCGCCATCATCCCGCCGCGGTGGCAGGTCGCCGAGGACACGTACTGGCTGCCGTACTACCACCGCAACACCATGCAGGAGTTCTACGGGCCGATCGTCAACGCGCAGGCGGCGGAGCACCCCTTCAATGAAGGGCAGGAGTTCCTGCCCTTTGCGGCGGGGCTGAATGGCGCGATGGCGACGCATGGGGCGACGGAGGGCGAGTATAGGAGGGCGCGGGAGATTGATACGAAGACGCCTACCAAGATGCAGACAGAAGGCATCACGCTCTTCCTATTCGAGACGGAGAGACCGCTGTATCTAAGTGAGTGGGCGTATCGTGCTGGCGTGAAGAACTTCAACGGAAAGGCGAAGGAGGAGTCTAAGTTATGAGACATGGGAAGATGCCTTACATCGTATCCCACACATTGATTACTTGTATTATTGCTACACGTTTCTCTGGAGGTCACTTGTCATGGGGTTATTTACGGTGTTCAAAGCCGTGTTCGCGGTAGCCACATCATCCCGGAGGGAATGGAAATTGGAAGAGTTCAGATGCGTGAAGATGATATTTAAGTCGTCGAAAATACAAATTTGCAAAGATGGTGCTATGGTAGAGACCTTCTTGCCTTGAACAACAGCTGTGGCCTGGGACTACCATAAAACATGACAACATTGAGTTGAGATTAAGGTATGATAAGAACGCGTGGGCTTCTGATATTTGACAGGTAAGTACCTAGGTATATGTCAATAGGATCCGAAGCTCTAAGAATCCAGCTTGGCTATTGGTCTAGAGCTCTACAATATCCAACGGCTCGGTGCCAACCTGGCTGACCAATCCTGGAATGCTGCCCTTCGACCTACCTTCTATCGAAGGGGTCACACTTTGAGCATGCCTCATGCGTGCATCACAAAGATCCCTCACTGTTTTCACAGTCTGGATGTACTTGATGTAGTGTGGAGGCCATGGAACCCAAGACCGACTGCCCAGTCGCACTCAGCCCGTCCCATCTCTCTCATGTCCTTCGCATTCAAGCACAAGAGGTAGCTCTTTCTTCTGAAACCATCCAAAATGACGCTCAGAAGCACGCCGTCGTCTTCCGCGAGTTCCTTATCGCCATCCTCGGGCGCCCTCGGTCGTGGTACGAAGATGGCCTCCCCCGGCGTGTGACCTTTCGGGCCATCCCACAGGGTAGCCTTCCCTGTCAGTGTATCTGTCTTGGCCATGGAGTCCATCAGGGTACTGTAACCCCGATTGGGTAAGCTGTAAACGTAACGGTGTCTCCTCGTGGCGTAATTCGGGTTGATAGAGGGCAGTTCCCCGGCGTGGGGCGCCTTAATTTCGAAGACCTTTTCGACCTTGCCCTGGGAGAGCTTCCCCAATGGCTTCTCTGAGACTTTGAGTTTGTATCTGATCAGCCTTGGAAGACGATCTCTGTTCTTCTTCTCGTCACCCCAAGCCCGCTGGTTAGCTCCATCTCTTCGTAGCAGGACATCCATATCAAAAGTGCGAATAATATCGGTTGTGTGGTAGGCGATACATTCGCAGAACACCTCGATATCCCCTGTAGACTCATTTCGCTCCTCGAATGAGTTCGTGCTATGGAAGAAAAACCCGGCTGGGCTTTCATATGTTGCCACGACGCCCCGATCGCCCCGTCGATCAATTACAAACCATTTGCACAGCTTGGATTCGTCAAAAGGGTCAATGCCATCCGCCACATTTCTATTCCAAGGAACTTTGATTCCCATCAACCCAAGATGTGTTGAGGGAACACATAACACAACGAATGACGGCGTTAGAAAGAACGAGTGGATGTATGCTGGCTTGATATCGCTCTGGTAGATGGTGGCGAGTATGTCGGTCGTGCCGTTGGCAACATTCGTCCGAAAGACCCTATAGGTAGGGATGCGGCCAGTTTGCAAATTGTAGTTAAAGAAGTCTCCAGTTTCAGGATCTCGTTGAGCGTGGGCACAGCTGAGAGGTCCACTAAGCAACGGATGTAGATGCCCCTGTCTTGCAGTTCCAATCGGCTCCAATGTGTCGCGACTCATCTCTTTCATGATGCCCGCGTCGGTGGTGATCCATAGACCCGTTCCATCCCCGCGATGTCCCGAGGCGTTGGCACCGTTCTCCTTCGGAGGCGCTTTCGAGCGCAGTCCTGGCACGTCTGCGTGCACGGCTACGCAGACATTCTGCGAAGTAGGTGTCGGGTGAGTATCTGTTACGAACATGCTCATCACCTTACCAAAGATGCCAATACAAGGATCCTGCCGTTGACCAAAACTGAGGACGGACAGTCGTCCGGTTCGACGGATGGCTTCGACGTACTTCTCGGACTGTCGGCGTGAGCTATACTCCACCCGCATGACATCAGGGTTCTCGGGGCTTGCGATGATCTCGAATTTATGGGAATGACCAAATCCGTCGAACCAATGCGTAGTGCTGAAGGTTCCTCGTGGAGTGTTTTCGATGTTGTATTCTCCTGGCCCAGTTCGATACAGAGCACCGGCAGCCCAGGCAGGAAATGATCCTTTGACTTTAAGCTCAATGGGGCCACGAGTCTCTGTCAGTCCTTCAAACTAGGAAATATTAGTTCAAAAATCGAAGGAATCCTCGCTCGAGTAGCATACCCCAGCTTCATTTGGCCAATCATCGAAGTTTGCCTCTCGCATTCTCTGCGCCACTCGCTCGAAGTCTTCTTCCGCCGACATTCTCTCCGTCCCTACGCTCGGCGAGCTGTTGTTTATAACAGCAATCACGTATTGTTGACTCGTGAATCATGGAATATTCAATGCTGTCGAAACAAAATGCCCCCAAATGTATATTTCGAGGGAGCAAGGGTAGATATAGAAGAGAGTTTAGAAACCCGTTGGAAGCCGCTGATCGAGAGACACTTTCGTTTCCTTATATCATGGCATGGGATATTGGGTTGTATGATATAAAATGGTAGCAGCAGATGGACATTCCGAGCTAGCTTCGAAATAGCATTGGTACAGTTCGAATGGTTCACCCAATGTCTTCTTGTTTCAAGATATATTATGACGACGATAACACTAGAGAAGTCAACTAAAGCACCGACTGTATATAGACGGTATGAATGACCAAAGACGGTCCGGGAACAGTCAACAGGGTCTAGTCCAAACCCCGGCTGAGGCGCCAGCGTGGTTTATCAGCCGAATGCGAGTCTTGGGGGTTTTGTCAAGAATAGTGCAGGGATTCCCATGTGATGCAAGTCGCCGACGACGTGGGTGGTGTAGCTGTCTGCTGTGCGACAGAATATTCCACTCGCTTAAGGGATAGCCTATGTAGTGGCGCGAGTGGAAGACGTGGAATGGACGAGAGACGTCAAGGTCAATGAACGGACGTGGAATGCGGGATTCGTTTATAGAGCCAGAGCCAGCAATGATTCGACAGCGGTGTTCACGGCCTCGTTGGCTTGGGTGGAGGAGGTCCATGCAGGTTCGCTTACATCGACCAATTTCAGTAAGCCGTTGCCGATGGGCTGAAGTGATGTGAGATGACAACGGATGAACGCGGCCGGCAACGACCAATCGTGACCGTCTGGGATTTAAACAAGGTAGAGCACGTGTTGGTGTGGCGTGAGCAGCTGGTTAGAGTAGCTATTCGGGATCCTTTGTGTGATGGGACCGGCCGTGTCGGAGCTTTACCGTGCAGTACAGATGTAACTACCTAGTCGTTGTTGCAGGCACACAAACTTCTGGAACACGGAAGGGGCTCACAAATGATAATGATGAGTAATGGTAAACTAGTGGCTTCATCCTGATGTTGCTTGCTGGGGGCTGCGTGTGAAAATGCTCAGCAGGGTACCTACGGGTAGACACTGTGGTGGGGCAAAGAAGTGACATGACGGGAGAAAACGATGGGATTCTCTCTGGTGGTCAATCATGAATCATGGAATTGCCATGCCCATTCAGAGCCCGTCCTTGGCCATCCCCATCTGTCACCCGATTAGTACAATGAGGCGCTGAATGAAACGCCCGATTGGTTCTTGCTTCGCTAAATGACGGAGCGCTAGGAACGCGCCTTGGATGGGGCTCTTTCATCCATGCATGCCATTGAATTTGGCAGATAGGATTCGAAGCGAATGCGATTATGCGACGAATCCAGCTGGATCCCATGATTCCGTACAATACCTACCTGCTCTTGGCTCGGACCATCTTTTGACCATTGACGGAATGGGGATTTATGCCGACTCTGCGTGGACACAGCCTGGGCTCGACCGCTGAAGAAGCAATCTGGGACCGGTGAGCTCGAACAATAGGTAACTAGGTAGATATGTGAAGTGTCAGCAGATCAACAAAAAAGGGTAGTTTTAAGTATGAGACAAGTGTACCACAGGGGAAAAGGGAGTCTATCACTGTACAAGCTGAGATGTCTCCTTCATGTGCATTAGGTAGAGGCCATTTGCTAGGAAGTAGGTAGGCAAAGCATGCAGATCGTAAATTGCATAGCAACGGTCAAGTTCGATGGCAGGCTGCACTAAAGAGCTCGGCGCCAGTGCGCGAATATCTCACGTAACCCCCTATTATTTCTTCGACATACATAGGCGGCCCTGCAGGTTCTTGATAGGGACTCATAGCTCATGAAGGTTGGTTGATTAGAACAGACTCCCAGTCATCTTCGGTGGACTCGGGGTTTTAGGGTGTATTCAGAGGAACTCAGCAGACAATTAACAAGATACAACATACGTTTCAATGCCGAAGCCGCGTACACATAGATGAACAGATTATGATTTGCTTTGGAAGCCTAAAGTAAAACTTGAAGCGTCTCATTGCGTTTCCTATTCGACTCGCAAGCGCAGTGAACAGAGTAGAACAAAATTCACCAATATTTCCTTCTCAACACCAGACAGAAGCTGCTCTCTTGATTCCAGTGCCTCAGAACATGTTTATCCATATAACTGTACTTGTAGGATGTCACAGTACGAAGCCACATCCAGAAATGACCCCACTTGCGCGCTTGCGGACTATATGAGCTTACTGATCCCTTCGAACTCGACCAGTAAAGTTTTGAAGTAAGAATCACCAACGTCTTTGTATGATATCCTCACATCTCATCTTTAAAGGTGTGCCTGGATACTGTCGCTCGGGAAGACAGAAAGACGACCCCAATGCTGATGATACTAGGTTGATTGTCAAAGCACAACTTAATGGTGTCACTGGCAGCGCGATAGGGACTGAGTGCCATTCGTAGCCAATACCTGGCTTTCGTGGCGTCCGCGAATTCAGATGCGACTTGTTGGTGAAGACCAAGATCCGCTCTACTCGACGATTTGGGATCTTGCTTTTCTCTAATAGCAGAGTATTTCCATGAGTGAGACGACCTATCCGCCCATACAAAAAAGAAAACTTGACGACGAATAGGTTGACTTGAGCTTGATCATCGTACCCATCTTCGACATAAGCCTCAGCCGCATATATCGCCGAGCACGGAGCATCGGAAATAGTCAGCTGGGCATTGTATTATTTTTCAGCAACCCGAGATGCCGCGGGGTATCGTCGAAGAGGCTGGGAGCCAAGGGAGCTCACATAGCTTAAGCGAAAGATGAGCAGCACACCGCCGGTACAAAAGCGGAGATGCGGGGAAACGCAACAGGACTTCGCGGTTGGAATGAGAAGACATGCGGAGTTCGTGAAAAGGGCGCTCGCCACCGGACTGTGGGTTTCCGGGCACCGAGGGTCGTTTGTTTGCGTGGATTCCACCAATGATTCATAGCTGGACTGACATCACTTCCTGACGTTCTGAACGGTCGGGCATATCGATGAAGCAGCGGGGGCGACTACAAAGGCGGTCACGATGCCGGCTCTTGGGGTCGCAAGGAGATGCTTATTCCCCGTCGTCAAATTTATATTCTATTAGACCTCTGAGCATACGCAATGAGGTGTATTCTCGAGAGCCCCCTGACTTGGCTGGTCACTGTCAGCATCACACGGCAGGCCAGCGCAAGATATGTTCAAAGGCCATCGTTCAGTTGGGACGACACCAAATACCTGTGAGTGACCCTCGAGGACGGTTTCGCGAGCTTGAAGCTGATGGAAAGGGTAGCATAGCATTTGGAGACTCTTACACCTTCGTCCAGGGTACGGAAGGCTATCCCGAGTACTCGTTCATCGGCAGTTACCTCGAAGGTGAATTCAGCTTCACTCCAGAGAAGCTTTTATCGGACAGGATCGTCCAGAACTTCAACGGCACAGCTGAGGGCGGGCCCAACTGGGTAGAGTTCCTGACAGGATGCGCTGCAGAAAACGGCGAATATCTTCCTCATGACTGCAAGATCCAGTTGTGGGATTTCGCCTTCGCTGGCGCTGACGTATCCATAGAGTTCCTCGAGCAGCATCACGAATCGACAGTCCCCCTTGTAAACCAGACCCAGCAATACTTGAACTGGGCGGAGCCCGTGATCGGCAAGAAAATGGACAAGTCCAAAGCGCTAGTAGCAGTGTGGATTGGGATCAACGATATCATCGATTCGGCGGAACTCGACGTATCGTTTCCCGAGTTCTATGATGATCTCATCAGCGCCGTTTTTGAACAGACTGTCCAGCCTATGTTCGACGCTGATTATAAGAACTTCTTATTTATCAACCTACCTCCTTTAGATCGCACGTCAGCCAATGTAATGAGCGACAGTCCATCGCCGAGCAAGGAGATGATAGGATGGTGGGACGATGCGCTGGCTCAACACAGTCGGAGATTCTCAGTTGATCATCCCAATGCAAACACGATGCTCTATGATGCTAATACGTTCTTGAACGGTGTTTTGGATGAGCCTGAGAAGTACGACATAAAGGATACGACAACATATTGCTTGTCGTTTGATGAGCCAGGGGTGCAAACCAACCCAGAAAAATTTGGATGCCATCCCCTCGATGACTATTTCTGGTTCAACTCGGCGCATATGTGAGTACTTTGTCCTTCCTGATGGACTTTGAGCCTTCGATTGTCTAATGTAACGAAACAGGACCTCACACACGCATGAAGTGATGACATCTGATCTGAGGAAGTTCTTACAAGAGCAATCATGTTAGTCTATCGAGGACTGGGAGGCATCGGTTAAGTAATACTTTCAATAAATACTAATAACCATTTACACGTTGATTTGTCGTACTCTATGTACCCAGCTCCGAAGATATCGCTGTGACCAAGGCCAAGTATATATTATTCGCTACGTTGCTGACCTGGAGTGAGGCGCCTTTCATAGACAATTTTTACGCTATTGGAAGTAAAGCAGTCGGTGATCATGGTTGTCGGTATTGCGGTAAATATTTAGAGAAAGCTGATCAGAAAGCTCATGGAAACATTGCACGTTGACCAAAGTGAGATAATACGGGTCGTAAGGCATCGATTTCGCTGCAGAATAGCAAGCCCCGAAGAGCTTCTTTCATGACCTCCGCCTTGGCGTTGTTTGGCCTCATGGTATGAAAATATACATCTCGCAAGATAATGTAGGCGGGAAGCAATGGAAGAACAAATGTGACGAGGAGTTCCGTTCGGAGGTCACAAGCCCCGTTCAGCTTGTCCTGATGGGACATAACACATAACTAGTGGTGGAGATCATATACTCTTGAGAATCAGCCAGACTAACGGGCTTTCAACAGATGAAGGACAATCCATGCATCTGGGTTGTCAAGAGCACTGTTGCGCTTACAGTGACCATCGACCAGTGACGCATGTCCAATCCGTATAGACCAGAATGGCGGTTCTGGCCAATCGGCATTGAGCGACGCAGGACTCGGCAATGTAGTCCTGAAGCGACAGGACTACTGAAAAAGTCCGGGTGTTGCATTGATTGCTCAACGCTCTCGATGGGCACATTTATTTGAAATGATCGGCGGGCCAAGGTGTTTAGTACCTAAGATTCACTGTCGAATCAATTACGGGGTCATTCTTTCATGTCGAGGATGCAACACAATTGGTGCTCCACGAACACGGGTTTCATCAAGGTCGAAAAGAGACAGAACTGTTTGTGAATTGTGAGAAGGTCGTGAAACAAATCGTGTCTGGAAGGAGCCAACCGACGAAGGCGCTGTTGACATATCACACACAAGGCACTGCAGTGCCCGTGTTCGAAGCGGATCCGAAGAAAACGAAACACTCTGTGGCGTTGTATATCTTCAACTGCTCCTGGGGAAAGCCAGGACTATGTAATTGGAAGTGCGTCTCGTTTGACGGTCGCGAGAACTCGCGTTCCAGAATCTTCCTCTACTACACTTCGAAACGAGACGTCGTCGCCTTATTGGGCGAGCTGAGCGGAACTGGGCTGAGCAGTGACTGGGTTCGAATCGGGATATTTCATCTCTGGGATCACCCCACTGTCTGGCCGCGCTGCAACTCTTCTCAGCCCTTTCCAGCCCGTCGGAATATTCGCGCATGTCGCACATCGAGTGTTACCACGTGTATGGTGTTCTTGGCGGGCTTTGGTAGTATGTAGGAGTCGCGACAAGCCGTGCGTTATCCCGTCAAAACGGTTCACGGCTTCCAATGTGCCAGGTCACTTGTACTAGGCACGTACTACTTACTTATGTACTAAATGGTGGTCAGATTGCAATCCTCGCCGACAGGATCTGCCATTTGAAAAAAGAGCACCGAAAAGATCACACAAGGTATTGATGGGGAAGAGTGTAGGTGCTGTGCATTGTGCAACGTCTTAGGAGGTACCTCACGCCCTACCTATCCTCGCCAACCCAATGAGGCAGAATCTGTAAAGCACTTTTAAGACGGGACTCTGGGAAGGAACAATGCTCACAGAGTGCAGTCCCTGCCCTTAGTTAGATGTCTATTAAAGGCAAGTACATACCTCCTTCCTACCTATGGCAAGTGCTTATCTGACGGTGCCTACATAAATAAGTACCTAAGTACTTAATGTATGTATAGTGTCTTGCACTTGCGGAGCGTCCCGTCGTTCGTAAGCAAGCTGGCATCATCCATCAGCACGACCTCCTCAACGACGGCGGCGATTGCGTCATCCATCTCGACTGAAATTGGGGGCTGGAAGTTCTCCTCGAATCCTTGGAAGCTTCCGGTTTCCAGCTTCCAACCATACCCATTCTACACGTCGAAACATGGCATACGAGACATACCCGGTGAGGCGGGGAGGTAAGGGGGGCGTATCAAGGGGTGCGGTAAGGCGACGACCACAGCATTGGAAAATGACGATACGAGCGCAGAGATGTAGTTAAGATAGGTAGTGTGGTTGAACCCCGAGATTAGATACAACTGCCTAAGAAGACGGATGATTCTTCAAACAACACGCAAATCACTAAAAAGGCGTAGAGAAAAGGCTATGCCTTAGCGTTGCTTCAATTAATTAGCCGTGTACTCGACTGTACACAGACGGAGCTTGCGGGAGACGAGCAGACTAGCATACCACGATGGCAAGGTAGGGGGTTCCTATTTTAATAAACAATGTAACGAGAACCTTAAGGGGCCGACTTGATAAGATTACATACCTCACTGTGTTACGATGCAGTTGATGCCAACTCGAAAAAAATTGAAATGTACATAGGATTGACGGTACTGGCTCCTGGAGGCGTCCAACGGTGAAGATGCATGAGCAGGGGATATTGATCCAAGCCTAAGGCCTTCTGAACGTGGAATAACCTTGCACGAGTCTTGCAAGAACACGCTACCCCTGAATCTTGCGTGCCATGTAGAGATTTTAGGGAAGACGGGGCTGTCATCTAACTTGACTCAGCCTAGAGGTCTACACAAGTTTTCCCAATATGTACAAAGGATTGAATTATGTTGACTATGGGGTATGCTCAAATAATGAGACCCTGTACAAGTGAGAGTACATATTCGTTATCAAAGGAACATCACCCGCTTTTTCTTCCTTCCATCGCTTCTCGTGGATTCTTGAGGCCGTTGGTCAAGAGGCTGTAAGGGAGGCCAGGAGGAGATATTGGAGTGCACTAATGAATCGCGACAAGTTTCACAGACGTAGGAAAGCCATTGCAAGTGGTCGACGTTTCGTGTAAACTTCACTAATCTACCTGCTTAAGTGCTGGCCCGGTGGATATCTGATGTATGTATTAACTGGCACGACTCAATGAAGCAGCACGAATGGGTCGTCAAGGTAGGCGGCGCTGATAGGGGGACGGAGGGGGGGAGTAGGGGTCGATCGTGGGATGGATTAGGATGCTTGCTGCTGGTTGTTGAAGGCAAGGGACATCGCCGGCTTGGCCTTGTCTGCATGCATGGTCTTTGCACACACGATGGATGGATGGATGGATGGATGGATGGATGTGCATGCGTAGAATTTTTTATACTCGGTTCCTGGATCTCGCAGTACACTCCAATGCAAGTCAGCCTGCATGTCCGGATCTCCAACTGTGTACTTATACAAATCTCAGAAAAGAAAAGAGGTGGACAATAGACCAACCTCTTCTCACCTTGTCGCAACTGTCAAAACACTGCCTTTTGAAACTGTCTTGCTTGCTTGCTGATTTGTATGCGCCTGCGACATGACCATTGCGATGCCAACACCTTCTTTCGTTGTTGATTCGACTTAAGGTCGCACATTCTATTTCTGCGAGCCTATACTACCTCCCCGACTCATACATTTCAGGCCTCTACGGTATATGTTCGGATTGCCTACGAGCCATCGGTTTCCAGGCCTGCGGATAAGCGTGGTCGAACATCTGGAACAATAGAACACTTCGAATGTGCCGCTTTTTTCATGCGCATTGGCCGGTTTCCTTTGAGCTCTTCGACTGTCCCGCGATCCTAAGCCAATTCCGCTCTTGCCACCTATATTACCACAGACTAATCCCTACCTGACCTCCGTACCAAATCTGCTACTCGCCATATCGTAGCTTTGCCCAACGTGTATTTTTGCGCCATCGAGTGGATTAGGGGTCAAGGTATTAGTTCACCGCAGGCGGTAGAGGCGAATAGCAGGCCATCGTATTGTCAGAACCTAGGTAGGTAGTCTGGCAACGAGGCAAGGCTAGTAAATGATCAATACTGATCACCGTGCAGTAAAGATTCGTGTAGGTGCTCGCTGTCCGCAGCGTGGTGAGGTGACCCCATTCTGGGGGACGGGACGGCAAGGTACAGGATTGTCACTGGACAGAGCGACAGTGAAGAGGTGGTCGGATAGGACAAGCCGAGGGATCTTCAAAGCTGAAGCAACACCATGCCACCGCAACCACAGTCCCAGCCACTTGCCGCAAGCGATTTGAGCACAACAGCAGATCCAGCAGATCCAACAGACCCGACGACAATTTTGGCATCATACCGATTCCCGCAGCAGCACCAACGCTACCCATCCCAATATCATCGTTCGAATCCGTCACATTCGAGCTACTACACATCGCCTACGACTACGAACTCCCCGACGACGCCCTTTTCACGATTTGCGACTAATAACGGCAGTGGCAATACCGGTAGCGGTCACAGCAACGCGTACACGTACAACCGGACACGAACGGGGTCGACGAGGTCTGAGTACAACAGCGACTTGAGTGTTGTCCAAGCCAACGCCTTTCCCGATTCCGCGCGTGTTCGGGTGAATGCCAACATCCACGGCGGCAGTAATAGTACTGGTACCAGTAACAACTTCCACTACAACCAGAAGCGACGGCAGGTATCCAACGAGTCAAACAGCGGTCGGAACGGGTCGGTGACCAATGACTTATACGGTTATTATCGTGGTGATGACGTTGAAAGTGTAATTGTCGACGCAGATGGTGGAGATGGAATTGTAATTCCAAGCCAGCTCCAGCTATCAGATCCAAATCCAGATCCAGGACAAGTACGTGCAGCGACTACAGCGCTCTCGACCGCTAGAGCTAACGCTATAGCGACCTACCAGGCCCTAGAAGCCTACCACACCACCTCTAGTGAAGACAGTAGTGCAGCCCGACGCGTCGGCACTGGCCCTAACATCGAAGCGGTGCAAAGCCAATCTCACGCCCACAATTCTAACCTTCATAATCTCGAATCGTCGCTATCCTCGTCCTCCCCCGCGGGTCAGGGTCAAGGTCAAAACCAGCCTACCTTTTACGGTTCAACTTCTCGTTTTCCCCCTCACCCTCACCCTCAATTCCGTCCCTCTTACGGCCCAGGGCACGGTCAAGGCCAAGGACAAGGCCACAGTCAGGGTCACCCTCGGACCGCCTCGTCATCTTCAGCATCAGCGCCTCCACGGACCTCGTCGCTGTTACCGCCGCCCCGCAGCACCACCAACTCCCGGAACGTTGTCTCTCCAATCCACATCCCAACTCTGAATAACTCATCCTCAACCTTGATCCCCTTTTCGGCTCCCTCGACCGCCAACAACGCTACCGCATCCCCGGCACAGCAGTCGTCGCTCAATGTCGACCGCCCGCAGACTCAGGCAGCCCACGCTCATTCTCTGCAGGCACAGACACCAGCCCCGACCGACTTCGATTCCGACGCCGCCACATTCCTCCTCGATCCACTAAACACCCCTGGATTGCCTGTACCAGTGCAGTTGCCTCTGCCCCCGACCACCTTCAGCTCGAATACAGCCTCTACAAGACGACACTCGCGCGCCAGCAGCATTGGCGCCGTCAGCGAGGGCTTTCGAAATCTCCACCGCTGGTCATCCTCCACCACGTCCAGTCGGGTCTCTGCTTGGGATCACCACCTGCATCAGCCTCCATCCCATCAACAGCTGTCATCACCCCAGCAGTCGCCGCAACAGCAGAGGTCGACCAACTTTTCCCGCCGGATGAGTGTGGATTCTGTGGCTCTCCTGGCTCAGCAGTCCGGTCCCAATCACTCCAACCCCTCTCCGCCCACTCAGCCGTCCCCGCGTAATAGATTGAGCAAGCGTCGACCTTCAGCGGACGCGGGAGCATCGCCCAAAGCTCGTGTAGGAGGTGGGTTTGGAAGCGGCACCACCACTCGAAGCCGACGACAATCATCACCGCCACCGGCGCCTCCCTCCGTGCCGCCACCGAATCTACCTCCCATCGTGTCTTTGTCGCCTTTGACCGCCGATCCAGATTCGAGTCTGCGTGTAGAGTCTTCTCGCGTCATGAACCGCGCCAGCCCCGGGTTAAGCACTCCCAATTTGGTGTTCTCTAGCCAGAATAACGGAGAGCCTCAAGACTATTTTTGGAATGACCTCTCTAATCCGAGCAGGACTGGTTCTCCCGTTGCAACACGCGCCAACCCCAACCTCCTCCCCCCCGCTTCCGTCGCCCGCGACAACATGCCCGAGAAGAAAGGTCACACGAGGAGTCGTTCCTCAAATGCGAAGAGCAGCGGCGACTCGACGAAGAAAGACCGCGCAAGTAAACCGTCGCAAAAAGCTATGCTTTCAAAAGCTCTTTCCAAGGCAAATGCTGCAGTTCAGCTTGACAATGCTCAGAAATACGTGGCCGCGAGGGACTCTTATTTAGAAGCGTGCGATTTACTCCATCAAGTTCTGGCGAGGACGAATGGCGAGGAAGACAGAAAGAAATTGGAAGCCATTGTAAGTGCGCCCGGTCGAAAAGCCGCTGAGTAGCTCTGTGAAAAGTGACGCGCGCTTCTAAGGGATTTGGAATACTAATACCAACCGCAGCGGCAAACGTACTCGAGCCGCATAGAAGAGTTGGACGGACTAGTACCTACGAAATCCCAGGCCGACAAGGCACTGCCTTCTAGGCCAGACAGTGTCGATTATCATGGGGTTCAGATTGAGTTGGCAGGCGCCGATAGTCGAGGCGGCTCGCCCCGGAACATGAGTCGCCGCCCGTCTCAGCCTCAAGTTATTGATTTCTCACGTACTGCTGCTTCCACTCCAGGGCCCGATTCATACCCACTTCAGTCGTCCTTTTCAAAGTCGCCTATGCGCCGGAACTTTCAAGGCACCCTTAATATCCCCCGACCAGATGATAGTGTCATGCCTGCTCCGCTGTCACCTCGAAGACCTTTATCGCCTGCAAAAGCGCCGAGCCCAGAGCCCATCGTTAGACAGGATTTTTCTCTGGCCTCAGATCGATTATCGGTATCTAATGATAGAAGGGGCCATCGACGGAATCTCAGTCACGAGTCTGCTTCATGGTTAGACCCTATTGATGAGTCAGGAGGCTCGGCCGCTTCTTCAGTACATTCACGATCATCATCTTTTCAATTGCGGAGGAAACATCTTCGGAGTACGAGCGGCGACACGGAAGCAGAATTTGACGCTGCTCTAGATGCAGCGGTCGAAGCGGCATATGATGACGGTTACGAACCCATGGGACCAGCTGACATGATGTACGATGATAACGATACCGAGGACAGGGTGGCCAACACAATGCGGAGAGTCGAGCTCGCTAGGGAACGAGTACGACAGACGGAACGCGAAGCGGCCATTGAGCTTGCCCGAGAACAAGAACGCCAGCGACAAAGGTCGATCGGTCAAGAATCGCAGATCCTGACATTTGGCGGCGACTTTTTTGATGCGAACGACTCTGATGAGGAAGAGCGGATGTTGGAGGAGATGACCAAAGGTTATGTGATGGAGGACTTCGCTATGGGATCTCAATCGCAACACCAGTCCAATGTCCCAAGGGAGTCCGATTCAAGTGGTTTGACCACTCGAACATGGCACAGCTCTATGGGATCAAACCCAGCATCTGCCACCACTCTCTCGACCGTGACGGAGATGCCTCCTCCGCCCAAGCAGACACCACCTTCAATGCCCCCTCCGCCACATTCCTTGCCGCAGCCCCCCCTTGGTCGTCCATCATCGGCGTCCGGTGTGCGCACTAGACGACTTTCAGGTCAGAACACCAAGCAGTTGAAAATTGACACATCGAAAGTCGGCCAAGCGCCTATCGGACAAGCCGCGGGCGCAACATCTGTTATTCAAGGCAAGTCCACGGGCAGCTTCATTGCACAGCAGAGGCAAGCTATTTCAGCTACGTCGACTCGACCGGGGCCTTTCTCCATGCGAGTGCCTTCATCACCAAGCAGAGGCGTTAGCCCTGCCAATGCTTATGGTCCTACGAGTCCTCCCGATGAGAACGAAGAATTCCGAACTGGATCTCCGACGTCTGTACGTGGCGGCATGCGTAAGAACTTTTCGTCTAATAGCTTGAAGTCTCTCGGCAAGTCTCGTCAATTATCGGTATCGCAAATTGACGATGGCGACCTGTCTCCCAATACCCCTTTGACACACCAGGTTTCCAATACTTCGCTGTCTCGACAGACTACCATGCCCGCACTGCCAACACCCCTTGCGGCTGCGTTCTCCGAGAAGACATCCGGTTTTGGAGGACTACACCTTTTCGACTCCGATTTCCACTCACCGATCGCACACTCTCCCAGTTCCTTGCATCAGTTTCAACAGCAGAACCCGGAAATTCCTATATCGCTGGAACCATGTCCATCGGATGCCATGCTTCGACCTTTCTGGCTTATGCGCGCTCTATACCAGACTTTAGCACATCCTCGAGGTGGTTACATCAGCAACAAGTTGTTCGTCCCCCGTGATGCATGGAAAGTGAAAGGTGTCAAGCTTAAGGCATTAGACGACAAGGTTTCCCAGTGCGACCTACTCACCGCTGCGCTTCTAAAGCTTGCGAGAGTTGATAGCAACGACGCGGATGCTGTTTTAGAAGAAATGCAGTCTTTCGAGAATATCCTAGAAACGGTTCAGGTTTCACTTATTCGTCGACTTGGCACCGAGGTCGGCAGCCAAGGAGTGAGCATTTTCCGAGACGAGAAAGAAAGCGAATCCGTACCGGCAGTCCCGCGGAATAACAGTGTTAGTGGCAAGAGTGGAGCGTTTAGTTGGCGCAGACTCAGAGGGAAAGGGTCAGCCGTCAATCTGTCCAGTGCATATGGTGGAAAGAGCAGTAGCAGCGGCAGCAATGGACCCAGCATCAACGAGAGAGAGACGATTAGCTCAATAGGGTCTATACCCAGCTTACCGATGACAGCCCATCCGAGCAATAGGCCTGCTAAGAGGGATGTTGCGTCGGTCAAGTTTGACGGGCCGTATGCTAACTACACAGCAAGCTTGGCGCGGTTGTTTGACGCTGCACAGACAGTTGGTACGTTTTACTACTCGCGCTTTTCCCCCGGAAAACCCGTCAACTTGCAAGGACTGCGACTAATTTAAATAGATCAAATCGCGCGCCAAGTAGAGGATCCTGGCCTGCGTCATGCTGATAAGACGCAAGTCGGACTCGAGCTGTGCACGAGGCACGCGGCTGAGTTTTTCGCCTTCTACATTTGTCGGTTCGTCCTGGCCGATTTAGGAATGCTTCTTGACAAGTTCGTCAAAAGAGGTAGCGAGTGGGTGCTTAACTAGGACCAAATACGGGCGAAGTATCGCAACACCCTATCATCCATGCCGACATACCGAGACCGAAATCAACGGAAGTCAGTCATCGACGATCGCGGACATTCATTTTCCGAGCATAAGCATTTGTAACTTGGGAAAGGATAAATATTGTTGGGCTACTTTTGAGATACCACATGGCATTCATCAACATACTTTTTTTGACTATTGGAAACAGTAATCAGCGAGGAATCATATGATGTAAGATACCACGGGTCCTCAAATTGTATCATAATCTTTATATTACTCCATGGGAGCAAAGCCGTCGACTGGCATTTGTTCTTGGTACTTGGAGATAAGTGATGTACATAGGAACATATACAAATCCCTCAGGGGCTTCTAAGACTATTTCAAGACCACGTCTGTAGTTGGTTCAACCCAAAAGTCCCCTGCTAAGACTTGAGAGGCACTGTGTCGAAGACCTCCAAGCGTGTATGCGCTGACCCGCCGGGGGGATTCGTTGACTCAGGTTCATTCAAGTGAACATAAGTCGGAGGCGTAAATTCTGTATTCCGGTGCTACTGAGCCATGGTGGGTTTTATAGATGTGGATTCCGCGCCCAAACGAATTTGCCCAATTACCCAGATTCTCACCGTGTCTGTTGTCCCCTTCCAGATTGGGGGTCATAATGCCAGCCGAGATCGTCGACACGGGCCGGCCCCGCTGGTCCTGAAGGACGCGCATGAAGGCGCGCCTGATACACGCACACACATACGGAGAGGAAGGACAAGGCCCCTCACGCCTCAGCGACCTCGCAGATCGTCCGCCAGAACTGCGCCGGGTCGTGTGCGAACCGGCCGAGGAACAAGCCGTCGACGCCCTCCTTGAGCTTCGCGAAGAGGCCCGGCCCCGCGCTCCCGCCGTACAAGATCCGGGTTTGGCCCGGCCGATCCCGCACGCAGGGCAGCTCGCGGACGGCGCGGGTGACGGCGACGACGTGGGTGGCGTCGGCGGGCTCGGCGGCGCCGATGGCCCAGACGGGCTCGTAGGCCAGGACGAGCTCGGTGTCGGGGGGAATGGCAGCGACGACGGACGCGATCTGGGGGGCGCACTCGGCCACGGCGACGTCGGGGCTGCCCCGGGTGCGCTCGCCGACGCAGACGAGGGGGACGAGGCCGTTGCGGGCGGCGGCGGCGGCGCGCTCGGCGGCGGAGGCGTCGGTCTCGTGGAAGAGGCGGCGGCGCTCGGCGTGGCCGATCTCGAGGATGCGGGCGCCGACCTCGGCGAGGACGGAGGGGGAGACCTCACCGGTGAAGGCGCCGTGGTCGGCGCTGTGGGCGTGCTGGGCGCCGGTGAGGACGGGGGCGCCGGCGTGCTGGGAGGAGAAGGCGGAGAGCTTGGAGATGACGGTGGTGAGGGAGACGAGGTCGGGCAGGATGAAGACGTCGAGGGTGTTGAGGAGGGAGGGGTTGGTGGAGAGGTGGGAGAGCAGGGCGTCGGTGTAGGTGGTTGTCTGGGCGAAGCTGAAGTACATTTTTGTGGAGACGCCGACGATGCGGCGGCGGGGAGGGGAGGGTGTGGACATGGTGGTTGGTGGGTGAGTTGGTGGTTTTGGGCTTGGGAGGACGTTAAGGGTGAGAGTGAGGGTGAGAGTGAAAGTGAGAGTGAAAGTGAGAGTGAGGGTGAGAGTGGAAGAGGCAGGTGGTGATGGGCGAGACTCGAAGAGAGGTGTCGTCTCGCGGGTCTCGGCAAGGAGAAGACAATTGAAACCGCATCCAGGTTGCCAGTGGCAGGCAGATAGGTAAGTAGGTAGGCAGATACTTGGTAAGGTAGGCAGGCAGTGGAGAGTGAGTGAGCTGGCCAACTTGCTTCTTCTCCTTTCTGACTTGTATTTCTTCAGGGAGGTAAGGTACCTAGGTAAGACAGACAGACAGACAGACGGACAGACAACGGTGGCGGTGTGAGTAAACCGTGGAAGTGACTATCGTGAACCTCGGACTTTTGGTGTTTTGGCCTGATGGGACGGTTCACTGTAACCTAGCGGTCGGATGGACCCAGGTCGACTGCTCAGATGGTCACCGGCACGCGGCTCTGTGGGTAGCTTATTATTAGATGTGTACTAGGCTCGTCGACGTCCTGACGCTACTCGAGACCGAGTGGTTCTGGCAATCCCGGGGAAGACTTTCAAAGGGGCCACCATTGGGGCAGATGCTGGAGTGCTGGAGATGGAATCAGCGGGTCTGGAGGTCATGTGGGCTACTGATTTTCTGGACCCTCTTTCGACTCTTTTTGTCAGTTTCTCTGCTCGAGTTAGGCACAAATGATGAGTCTATTCGTCTACAGCATGTATTTGGCATGAATAATAATATTCAGGCCGGCATCCCTGTTTCACGGACCATCCGCGCCATCATCCCACGCACGACGCATGTCCCCAAGCCGCGTTTAAGCAGGAATCGAGACCAAAAACGACACGAACGACAGAAACATGCGCATGCAGGTCCCACACATTAGTGCAGCGCCTCTGTTTCCCTTGGTCTCGATTGACCGATCAATACCTGGTATCTTCCTTGGTCTGCCCGGTCAGTCTTAGTCACTCGTGCCAGATCCCAGGTCCCGCCGCGTTTGCTTCGTCTCCATCGTCCTTGGCAGGAAATTCGGGGTCCCTACTTCGGATCTTGGGCTCGTGGGCGGAGCTGCCTTGCAGAGTAACCCTTGATTCCTCGCTAGAGCTTGCATATGGCCAGAGGGTTGGGTTCGGTTCACATGGTCCGTCACCGGCCACCGGTTTGATAGACCGTGTTCAGTTGACTGCGAGATAGGACTGGTGCCTCCGGGCGGTTGTATTCGCCATGTTGAGATCTTGATCCTGTGGGCCGTCTACACTATTACGCAAAGGATATGGGCGATATGTCACACATGCGGGCTTGGTCGGTTTGAAATGGTGATTTTCTGTGCAGCAAAACACTCGAAAGAGATTCAAGTCCCATCTAACCGAACGCTGATGGTGTCATCGGCCACTTGCATGCCATTCACACTTCAATCACATCGTTTGCATTGTCGTGATGAGGCAAGTGAGACAATATTTTCCAAGTAAGGTATGTAGCGAACCACCATCGTTTGTCATAACTCATCCATTATTGTAATAGCGATCGTGGTCGTGACCTCGGTCATAGCTACGTCGTGTCTGTACAGCAGATTGATACACCCAGCATCAGGTTATCGGAGCTATCTACATGTTCTTCTCCAGTTCGTTGATGGCTTCCACCTTGGCTGCACTCGCACTCGTAGTATCAAAGACGTATCCTAGCCATTCCTTCGCTAGTCTACGGGCCAGTTCCAACCCAATCACTCTCTCACCCATGCAGAGCACCTGCGCGTTGTTGCTGAGGACCGCTCGCTCAACCGAGAAGCTATCGTGCGCTGTGACTGCGCGCACACCCTTGATCTTGTTGGCGGTGATGGCAACTCCCAGACCCGTACCGCAGATGAGAAGGGCTCTGTCACATTTGCCGTCGGCGACTAGCTGAGCTGCTGCTGCGGCACGATGAGGGTAAGCGGTCTTGTCGTCTTTGGCGAAGCTGCCGACGTCGGTGACGACTTCGACGCGGGGGTCGAGTTCGAAATCAGCCTTGATCTTGTCCTTGTATGAGACACCAGCTTCCTAGAAATTGGAGAAACGATGACATGTCAGCTTGATCTGAAACTATCAGGATATCAGATGGTTGCCCATAAGTAGCATAGGTGAGAACCTCGACGTTGAAGGATACACACATACATCGCAGCCCATGGCAATCTTCCACTTGGGAGCAGCAGCCATATTGATTCCGGTTCAACTGCCGATTTTACAGTTGGAGAAGGGAGGGGTGAGCAGTTGAGGGAGAATTGGAGGAAAGTTGTTCTGCTCTGGACTTGGGGTATCGTGAGTCGACCAAGAATCGTCAAGGTAGGCCGACAGAACGGACGCACGGATTTTGACAGTGAAACTCAACAAATCTCAGTTCACGATCATTTGACACGAACACCTTTTTTGTTTTTCTATTACTGCTCCGTCGAGTCCACATTTCGAGACCCCCCGTTGGCGATTCACAGGGCAAGGCTCGTGACGAGGTCAGCTTGATTGGAATGCTTGGTAGCTGTGGTGGGTGGGTAGGCGCTGTAAGTTGAATGGTGGGGTCTGTAGCATTGGATATCGCTGCCATATGCACCGACAAGGTTGCTCGTGGGCCACGTCTCTGGCTCTCTCTTGGGCCGTCCTTGAGCGCTGGTGACTCGGCAAATGGTCCGAGGGGCCAGTCTCAGTTGATTTGGGATTAGTTGCATGTCCACTGTCCTGATGAAAAGAAGGTGAACGAGCAGGAACGGGCTCATCGCTGTCGCGTACATCTCCAGTCCGTGGTGCAACGAGAGGGAAGGAGTGGGATGCAGCCCATCCGGATTTCCGCATTGGGAAATCCGATGGGAAAATAGACTCGACTATTGGTGAGGTTGGCTTGACCTTCACCTTTACCCCTCCACATTTTCGCTCCTACCTCCGATCTGCCAGGCGTGCGTCTCCCACGCCAGTCCCCAGCCAGCGAGTATTTTCCAGGGTCTTGCTCCATGAGCCTGCAGTGTGCTCCATGTTTTTACCTTTCCCCGGCATCGTAGCATCGCCCATCGTTCCAGCCGGAGTGTCTGGCGCTTCCCCACCTGCCACTGCGCTGCCTACTTACCTACTAGTATCATGTACAGCGCAGTATGTATATCGCTTCGGTATCCACGCCGGTTTAGGGGTTGAGAATAGCCAGGCACATTCACTGGACTAACACATTAGAAACACGCAGACCAGACATACATAGAAGCACGGACTGACAGATCCGAATCGTTGGTCCTATGGGGTGAATAGAGACCACTTGGCGTATACCTATGCTGACCCGAAGGGCCTAGACTGTACACAGCCAGGGAAAGAAAGGCTTGGTCCAGTGACCACCTAATACTATGTAGTTCTTGGTAAACTACCTACCCCCGAATATTCAACATGCTCTAGTCACAAACACCGACCGCTCCATAATCCCAAACTTCCTCAGATCTCGTGAACTGAAGAATGGGGCGTGGCTTATTGGCCCATTACTGACGAGACGAGCCCTTACTACCAAGCTTGATCTGTCTCATCGTGTAAGCACGCACCGGAGAACATTCCTATAAATTGGGCTCCCGCGCTCACGACGTGTATTGATCTCTGTGTCTATTCGTCTCCTCACCCTACTCCTACCTCACTAATTTCGCTCAAACTCAAGAGTCTCTGCCCACGGCTATCTATCTTTATATCCCTATAAAGTCGAGAACAAGAGGCACAGCATACACTTATTATACACCGCCACCCTCAAATCATGTCGAAGCGACATCTCTTCGAATCCCCCGACGGACTCGTCATAAAGTCCCTGCGCGGTTTGATTGCCTACAACCCCTCACTTTCCCTTGATGAGACCAACCGCATAGTCTATGATACTTCCTATAACAAAAACAACGTTTCCATTATCAGCGGAGGTGGTTCTGGCCACGAACCGGCCTGGTCTGGATATGTTGGTCAAAACATGCTCGCTGCCTCTGTGGCTGGCGACATCTTTGCCTCACCTAGCACTAAACAGATCGTAGCTGGTATCGAGGCAGTGCCTTCGACCAAAGGTACCATCCTGGTTGTCACCAATTACACCGGTGACTGCCTGCACTTCGGTCTTGCCAACGAGAAGGCTATTGCCCGAGGGCACAAGTGCCGCATGATCATTTGCGGCGATGATGTCTCAGTCGGCAAGAAGGGCAGCCTAGTAGGCCGAAGAGGCCTAGCTGGTCAGATTGGGGTGCTGAAAGTTATGGGCGGTGCTTCTGGTGCTGGTGGCACACTGGATCAAGTGTATGATCTCGGTGTTGCCTTTTCCCAACAGATCGTCTCTATCGCTGCTACATTAGATCACTGCCATGTGCCTGGCCGGACAGAACACGGTATGCTGGGCAACGACGAGGTAGAACTCGGCACCGGTCCTCACAACGAGCCTGGCTACAAGAAGCTGTCTCCTCCTCCCTCCCCCCAAGACCTCGTCAAGAACATATTGACCCATCTCCTCGATGAGAACGACCCTCTGCGTGGCTACGTCAATTTCGCCCCAGGTGATGAGACCATGCTTCTTGTGAGCAACTTTGGTGGCATGTCCTATCTCGAAATGGGAGCCCTTATCGACGAGCTCCTTGAGCAACTAGCCATTGCCTGGAACATCGAGCCCGTACGCATGTGCTGTGGTTTCCTCGAGACATCGCTGAATGCCCCTGCCTTCTCCGTCTCCGTCATCAACGTCACCAAAGCAGCCGCGAACTGCTCATACTCAGCGGAGGAAATCAAGTCATTTTTTGATGCGCGAACCAACACACACTGGGAATCCATGGCTGGCTTGCAGTCGATACGCCGTGCTAGACACGAACAATTTGTAAACCCACCACCCGAGGAGCGGAGACCCGTTGATGAAGCCACAGACCTAAGTGTCGAGCCCGTTCTCCTGGAGAACATGCTGCGCACTGCGTGCAATGCTCTTGTCGAGGCGGAACCTGATCTGACCAAATGGGATACAGTGATGGGAGATGGCGACTGCGGCGAGACTCTCAAGACTGGTGCTACCTGCCTCCTGGCGGCTTTGGACGCTGGACTAGCGGCCAAGGGCTCCGTCGGCGTTGTCCTTCAAGAGCTCGAGGAAATCGTGGAGAGCAAGATGGGTGGTACTCTCGGGGGTATTCTCGGCATCTTCTTCGTGTCCCTGCGGAACGCCCTCGAGAAATGCAACGATCTTGCTACCAGCGAGGGGGCTCCGGAGCTATGGGCCCAGGCCGTCAAGATGGCGCTGGGTAACCTGAGCCGTTACACACCCGCCAAGGTCGGCGATCGGACTGTTATGGACACCCTCATTCCCTTCGCGGACGGCCTGAAGTCGGGCAAGTTTGAGGAAGGCGTTGATGCTGCGATCAAGGGGGCTGAGCTGACGAAGACGCTCAAGCCGAGATTAGGTAGAGCGACGTACGTAGCCGCAGGCGAGGATGCGAGCAACGGGCTTCCTCCTGACCCTGGCGCTTGGGGTGCCATGGTGGCCATCAAGGGCCTGCTCGAGGGTATGTAATTGTAAATAAGGAGGAGGACGTGTGGTTAAGCGCGGCGTATATTATGGGTTTCTTTCGGGATGACGCAAACTAATAATTATGGTATCCAATGGTCAATGAAAACTTCACATGGTTTACAAAACATCCTGTTCATCCGATTGCCTGTGTTGATATATAAGCTCTACTGTCCATCTGCTATGCTGATACTGAGTGGCGAACTTCCGCAAGCTGTAAGTGCAAAGGGGCTCTTTCATGCAAAATATCTGAGTTACCTACACCAGCCCGACCCAAATGCAGGGCCGAATGATCATCTGCCCGCTTCAAGCCTTCCCGGCACTTCCAAGCTGCCGCATGTATTCTTCAATCGCCGCCTGCATTCTATCTGTGCCCGCCTCGATGACGCTGGTCAACGGCTTTCCCCTCATCTCCTCCTGCACGGCCGCGTAATGCTTGTTCATGCCCTTGTTGATGTTCACCTTGCTCACGCCGGCCTTGATGCACTTCTGGAAGATCTCCTCCGTGAAGGGATCGGCGCCGTGGAGCACGAGCCTGACCCGATCCCCCACGGCCTCGTTGATCGACGCCAGGCGGTCGTACTCGAGCTGGATGCCCCGGGGCCCGTACTCGCCGTGCACGTTGCCGAAGGCCGGCGCCAGCATCTCGATGCCGGTCGCGACGAACTCCTCGGCCTGGGCGGGCGTCGTGAGCACGGCCTCGAGGTCCGCCGTCTCGGCGACGCCGTCCTCGCCGCCCTCAATGCGGCCGGGCTCGGCCTCGGCGGCGATGCCGCGCGCGTGGCAGTAGTCGGCGAGCTCGCGGGTCAGGGCGAGGTTCTCCTCCTTCTCGTAGTGGCTCATGTCGCACATGATGCTGTCGAAGGCGTCGGGGATGTCGGCGGCGCGGCGCACGAGGTCGGGGGTCTGGGCGTGGTCGAGGTGCAGGGAGACGGGGACGGAGGCGCCGTGGGCGGCGTCGGCGGCGGCGCGCACGAGGGCGGACCCGGCGTACTGGATGGCCCAGGGGAAGAGGAGGACCATGGCGGGCGAGCGGGCGGCCTCGGCGGCGCGCACGGTCGCGATGATGGACTCGATGTTGTAGCAGCACATGCCCGGCACGGCGTACCCGCCGTCGCGGGCCGCGTTGAGGATCGCCATGCTGCGGTTTTGCGAGAGGGGCGGTCGAGGCATCGTGGCGGTGGGTGATAGCGGGCGGGATGGTTATGATCGGGGGTTCACGATGCGTTTCAAGAAAAGATAAGAGCTTGATTGAGCTGGATTGGATTCAGGTCATCATATGCAAAAGGAAGAGTGAAAGCTTAAAGCTACAACTCCGAGAGGTACATCATCGGCCACGGACTTATTCCTATGCCTAAACACGACTTACATGGCACAGTGGAGTGATGTCCCTTACGTGGGGTAACGTGAGTCCATTTCATAACCAATGATGCAGATGGTGCATCGGCGAAAATAGCGAGAACAGATTGGCAATGGCTAGAATGGTGAGGTCTCCCGGACATGACCCCGTGGGCCGAGCGGGCTAGATCCGCCCTTGGGCTGCTACTATTACAAACGTCAGTGACTGATGGACCTTGGGGACGCCTCCCACTAACTAGTAAATGGGGGAACCTCTCGGGCGGGGAGTGGGACTCTTGAGTACTCGACGAACCTCCCCCGAACTCGCTCCTCGGTTCATAGCCAAACCGAGGGGATCCTCCCTTTAGTCCTCCGTAGGCTCGGCAAAAGAGGACGGTAGCTTCGAGACAACTTGTGTATTCAGGCTGTTGCTTGGTAAAAGGCATATTGTGTTGATCAAGGCCGGCACTTGGGCATGCTCATGATTTTGACGTTCTTGTACCACCATCGTGAGATTCTATTGTGCTGTGTGGCTGCCGATGTCATCATCTACCTATGACGTGAACCTAATCAGATAAGCATACCTACTGGATACAGACCTCGAACAAGCTCGCAACTTCAATCACTGTCAAAACTCAGGCCACGTTGTGAATATTTCCGTGTACTTGATATACATCATTCAGGATGGCTTCGACAAAACCGGAGATATCGTTCATCGGCCTCGGGGCTATGGGATTCGGCATGGCCACCAACCTGGTGAAGCAAGGTTACCCAGTGACGGGCTTTGATGTTTGGGGTCCGACCCTCGAGAAATTCAAAGCCGCTGGAGGAAGCGCATCTACCACGCCGGCCGAGACGGTGAAAGGCCGAGACTATTGCGTGGTCATGGTCGCGACGGCGCAGCAAGCTCAGGCAGTACTGATAGACGGAGAGAGTCCGGCTATCCCAGCGATGCCGAAGGGAGCTTCGCTATTGCTCGCCTCGACAGTACCCTGTGCGTATGTCCAGGGGCTGGAGAAGCAACTGAAGGAGATGGGCCGCGACGACATCCAGCTAATTGACTGTCCCGTCTCGGGTGGTGCCGCGAGAGCCGCTGACGGAACGCTGTCTATCATGGCCGGAGCGCCCGACGCGGCGATCGAGAAGGGCCGGTTTCTTCTGCAGGAGATGGCAGACCCCAAGAAATTGTATATCGTCAAGGGAGGCATCGGGTCCGGAAGCAACATGAAGATGGTCCACCAAGTCCTGGCCGCTGTCCAGATCCTCGCTGCGAGCGAGGGCATGGGATTCGCAAGCCATCTTGGTCTCGACCTTCCCACGGTGCAAGCGAAAGTATTGCAATCAGATGCGTGGGCGTTTATGTTCGAGCACCGAACCCCCAGGATGCTCACGCTAGACTTTCAGCCGATTGCTAGTGCTCTGACCATAATATTGAAAGATACGTCGATCATCACTTCAGAGGCGATGCGCTTCGGGTTCCCTACTCCTATGACGAGTACGGCCGAGCAGGTCTATTTCCAAGGGCTCGGCCGCGGCCATGGACCCGATGATGACAGTGGTTTAATCCGACTCTACACGGAAGGCAAGGGCAAGGTAGGACCTGTCCAAGGCTCCGCCACGACCGACGACACGAAGCTCGAGCTCGTCATAGGCTTGTTGAAGGGCATCTACCTGTGCTCCGCCGCGGAATCCCTGTCATTTGCCACTAAGTGTGGTCTCGAGCTGGACCAGGTGTACGAGCTGTGCATCAACGCGGCGGGAGGTAGCAAGATATTCGAGACGGTGGGCCCGGAAATCATGAAGCTCTGCAGAGGCGAAAAACCCTCTCCCGACAGCGAGAACCTGAGAGAGGTCGCCCAACATCTTCAGGATGCCGTTGCGGAGGCTCAGCGGTTAAAGGCACCCGTGTACCTCGGAGCGCAGGCATTGAATTTGTTGAGACTCACCATGCAGCATGCGCCCAAAGAGATAGAGAGGCTGCCGAGGGCCATGGTTGCCAAGGTTTGGGCAGTCTGAGGGTCTGCGCACATGTCATTGCCGCTGTGCCATAATTATGTTAGGTAGTTCCATGATAGCTGGGCGTGCATTCTAGAAGGTACCTGTCTAGTGAGTATTTGAAGATACGATAATAACAAAAATCACCACACTGACGAGCCGTGGCACTAACAATGATCAGTAACAGATTCAAGTGGCATCCCAAACTTCTGGTTATCTAGAAGGAGCAGTATAGTGGCCATCTGAAAACTTGAACATTGACGTTCCTCGTCGAAAGATGTGAAATCGGCTATGATTACAGGTATAGTAAGGACACTTCAGAATCTAATTTTTGGCCTGATTTGCCCTTGCGAGACACCAAACGCCGCCATTTCATAGGTTGCCATACTTCTTGTATCCCATTACGCCTGATCCGCCCCGTGAAGTAACCCATGAGGGCGTATATCGCCGTTTTCCACATTTGAAAAAGTTTCAGACTGAATGTCTAGATTGTCCAGCTAGTAACCACTCTGCTCCTTCCTGTTATCCTCGTTGGCAGCCTCGCCAGCATCCTTAATGGCTTGTTCATCGCCTCGGAGCTTCGCAAAGTACTCCTTTATATCTTCTGCGCCTATCGCCTGACCACTCTCAGCAAATTGCTTGAAGAAAGGTGTAAGCTTCTCCTTGAGGTTGTTGTATGCCATGACACCCTCAATGGCGCGAACACGGTCCACGTTCTTGAGGGCGGATTCTCCGCGCTCGTACAGTGACCCACTGCCGTGTGTGGAACCGCGGTCTGATGCCGAGTCGGACAGCGGTGGCTCATATGCCTCTTCCTCTTCCAGCAGTTGGGGATGGGACTTGAGATTGGGGAAACAAGCCGGGCATTTGCAGAGCTGATCCCGGAAGCCTGCTCTGGTAAAGAGGGAGAACGGACCAGTGGGAGCGGGTGGGAGCGAAGTGAGTTTGCATTCATCACCTGTGACAGTGCTAACAAGTTCCTTCTCGTCCTCACCCTTGATTTGGATGGGGATGTCGGCTGAGGAAGCCTCAGACTTTAGATTCGCATTACAAGGCGCGGCCTGGTCACGGTCTAGCTCGCTCTTGGCGCGCTTGGTGGGATTGCTCCCGGTCTCAACTTCATCTTCCTGCTTGCGCTTCTGTGTGCTTGTAGACTGGCTCATGCTGTCATCTTGCTGTAAGAAGACAGCAGGTAGAAATCCCGAAGACCCAGCATATCGCTTGATCCAGGGGTATGCCTCGACACATTTATAGCAGATGAGGTGGTCAAAGATATCCTCGCCAGGAAAACCTTCTGGTAGAGGAGCGTCCTCCTCCTCGTCTTCTATTGCACCGTTTCCATTGGCTTGTTCCCCATCCGTCTCGGTTGGCGCGTCTTCCGAGATAGGGGCAAGAACACTGTTCGGAACAGCATCACTTTGAGAATGATTCTTCTTGGGCATTTTCTCGTACCACTTTGGCCCCAATCCCATTAGACAGCCAGGATGATACCAGTCCTCTCCACATCCACCAGTTTCGTGTGTCCCGAGTCCTAGACATTGAAACATAGTTCCCTTTTGTTCCTGAGGCCTGTAGTCGATGGAGCACGAGCAAAACCGATTGCGGAAGTTTTGGTTGTACTTGTTGTTGTCGTCGGCCTCTTCAGAGTGAACACTTCCTTTGGTATTGGTCTCGGGGTCGACACGCAAGATGCAATTTTGGTTAGGAGAGAATCGCGTCGTACCGCAGTCGCATGTAAAGTTACGCTTCTGGAAGATTTCAACTAGTTCATGCTCACCATGACACTGGACCGAGCACGAGTAGCAGACACCAGCTGGATTATAGGGATCGTCCGAGTTAGTGGGAGGAGGGTTGCAAGTTAGGCAAGCAAAAACGTTTTGCCGCAAAGAGCCAAGCGGTTTCGTGCAATTCTCGATGCTCTACACAATCATTTGTTAGATAAGACAAGGCAAGTCAAGCTGTCGGGTGATGTGCTAATGAAGGATAGCGAGACGTACGTATGGCATAGCTTCACGAGCGTCTGCCTCTAATTGCATTTGGTCTCTGAGGAAGTCGGCGGCCGTTTGCGAATCCTCAGATCTTTGAGAGAAGCTCTCAGCTCTGGGCCGCGCGGTATCATTGTCCGCATTTGGGTCGGTCGCTTGACGCGAGGCTTCAGAGGCCGATGGAGGGTCCATGGTGATGTTGTCTAGTGGGATGAGGCAACAGAGGGCGGCTGTTTGACCGGGGCGATTGTAATAAGCGACCTCGGCTTATAAACAATGTAGACGAACAGGATGCCTGGTCATTTGGGAGGAAGAGTGACAGCGTTACTCGATTAGCGACGCGCGCAGATTCAACTTGACGAAGGGGAGTTGAACGGTGGTTGGCCGGAGGTGTGTTGGTGATCAGTGTGCAACACGCTGCCGCGTTATCTGGAACTCTCGAGGTGATATCAGCCGCCAATTGGAAATGATGTAACGCGACAGCCACCGCAATGAACCACTGCTGTATACTGTGCTGAAAGCGCATTTAAATGTATATGCACTGTCCACTGCAAGGAAACGCCCCTCCAAACTGTCTTAGCGCATCCCCTTTTGGACCTAATTTACGCGGGTTTCGCGACTTGAGCGCGTCCAGGTCGCGTTAATTGATTTTGGAAGCGCCCTCTAGCTCAAGGTCCACCTTCAGGGTTGCCATGGAACTGACCCGTTCCCCTAACTTCTCTGCATCGCATAACACACCATCAGTTCCCCAGCCTCAACACCAACCTTTGTATACCATCATCAGCTCGAGTCTCGTGAAGTTCGTTGAGGAATCACAGCCACAATGAGGTTAGTCGACTCGAAATCTCCCCCTCCTACCATCTTTCACCGCTATGATCTGAAATCTTCACACCCCCACTATGGCCCTCAATACCCGTGTCGTTGTGAACATGCGTCTGTACGTCGAGTCTGTGCCGCTAACTCCAATGCAGTTCTCCTCTGCGAAGTAACATGGACTCCGCTAATCGCGGAGTTCCTCCTCGCTCAAGTCGCAAGCGATCTCGCACCGGTGGTGAAGCCTCGTCATCTGTCGCTGCTTCGAGTCCGATGCCCTCGTCTCCTCCTGCTTTCAACATTGCCCATGGTGGCGACGACGATGACGATATTGAGGAAGAGCCCGAGATTCAAGATGACCTAGACGACCTCGATGAGATGGCCGAAGATGATGTCGACCTTTTCCGTGAAGGTTTTGAGCGAGACTACAGGGGCAAGGATGACAACGACGAATACGAAGGCATCGATATTGACGACGAGGGAGATTACGGAGACATGAGCTTAGGTGACAGGAGACGACTAGAAGCTCAGCTGAATCGCAGAGATCGTGAAGTTGCCCGGAGACGAGCACCAGCTGCTTTTCTGCCCGATGAAGACGATGATGGTGATATTGACCTCACCGCGCAGCCTCGCAGAAGGCGTCACCACTACGATGAAGATCCCGACGACATGATGGACCAAGATATCATGGATGAAGAACTTTCTCTCGAAGCATTACAAGATGTCAAAGCCTCCAGCTTGACTGACTGGGTGTCTCAACCCGCAGTCCAACGGACCATCAAGCGAGAGTTCAAGGCATTCCTTACAGAATATACCGATGAAAGTGGTTCATCTGTTTACGGCAACCGCATTCGAACTCTTGGTGAGATAAACGCCGAAACCCTTGAGGTTTCATATGACCACTTGTCATCATCCAAGGCCATTCTGGCCTATTTCCTCGCCAATGCACCTCAGGAGATGTTAGCTCTATTCGATGAAGTGGCCATGGATGTTGTCCTGCTTCACTACCCTGACTACGAGCGGATTCATTCCGATATTCACGTTCGTATCTTTGATTTGCCAGTCCACTATACTCTGCGTCAACTGCGCCAATCGCACCTCAACTGCCTTGTCCGTGTCAGCGGTGTCGTCACCCGACGGAGTGGTGTCTTTCCCCAGTTGAAGTATGTGAAGTTCGACTGCACCAAGTGCGGTGTGACGCTTGGCCCGTTCCAACAGGAGTCGAATGTCGAAGTCAGGATCACATTCTGCCAAAACTGCCAGTCCCGAGGTCCTTTCACTATCAACTCTGAAAAGACCGTTTACCGCAACTACCAAAAGCTCACAGTCCAGGAATCTCCAGGTACGGTGCCTGCTGGTCGTTTGCCTCGTTCCAGAGAGGTCATCCTTCTCTGGGATCTAATTGACAAGGCAAAGCCTGGCGAGGAGATCGAGGTCACGGGCATTTACCGCAATAACTATGACGCTCAGCTGAACAATCGTAATGGTTTCCCTGTTTTTGCAACCATCCTCGAAGCAAACAATGTCGTCAAAGCCCATGACCAGCTTGCTGGTTTCAGATTAACCGAAGAAGACGAGCACGAAATTCGCAAGCTTTCTCGTGACCCCCAGATCGTGGACAAGATTGTAGGCTCAATGGCGCCGAGTATCTACGGACATGACGACATCAAGACTGCTGTCGCGCTGTCTCTTTTCGGCGGCGTTGCTAAGACTGCCAAAGGTCTTCACCACGTCCGTGGAGATATCAACGTGCTTTTACTGGGTGACCCAGGTACTGCGAAATCGCAGGTTCTCAAGTATGTCGAAAAGACTGCTCATAGAGCTGTGTTTGCCACTGGTCAAGGTGCTTCAGCTGTCGGTCTCACGGCTAGTGTTCGTCGAGATCCGCTGACCAGTGAGTGGACGCTCGAAGGAGGTGCGCTCGTGCTAGCTGATAAGGGCACCTGTCTCATCGATGAGTTTGACAAGATGAACGATCAGGATCGAACTTCTATCCATGAGGCTATGGAACAACAAACCATCTCCATCTCCAAGGCTGGTATTGTCACAACTCTCCAGGCTCGCTGTGGGATCATCGCTGCTGCCAATCCTATCGGTGGTCGCTACAACTCCACAATACCTTTCTCATCCAATGTTGAACTGACTGAACCCATCTTATCTCGTTTCGATATCCTATGCGTCGTTCGCGACACCGTCGACCCAGCCGAGGATGAGCGTCTCGCTCGTTTCGTCGTTGGATCGCACAGCCGCAGCCACCCGTCTGGTCAATCAGGCGAGGATGCCATGGAGACCCAGGATGAGACTCAGACGACACGTGAGAGCCAGGAAGACGTCGCTAAGAAAGAAGGCGAGATCTCTCAAGAGCTGTTGCGAAAATATATCTTGTACGCGCGCGAGCACTGCCATCCAAAACTCCTTCATATGGATGAGGACAAGGTTGCTCGTCTTTTTGCGGATATGCGGCGAGAATCTTTAGCCACTGGTGCATACCCAATTACTGTAAGCCTCTTTTCAACCCAACCACTCGCTTACCTATGGACTAACTAGTCTCCCCTGCAGGTCCGTCACTTGGAAGCCATTATTCGAATATCGGAATCTTTTTGTAAAATGCGCTTGTCAGAGTACTGTTCGGCACAAGACATCGACCGCGCCATCTCCGTCACGGTCGATAGCTTTGTTGGCAGCCAGAAAGTCAGCTGCAAGAAGGCCCTTGCTCGCGCGTTCGCCAAGTACACTTTGGCTCGGCCTGGTGCTGGCAAAAATCAACGCGGTGGTTCAAAATCCCAGTCGCAGCGCAGGACTGCTGCCGCGTCTGCATAATGTGGTGGTCGTTATTCTGAATTAAGTCTGTAAGGAGTATGGTGCAGCATGATAGAGGGAGGGAGTCTGAACATGGAAATGACTGTGATGCGATGTGGCCGGGATACCAAACTGCAATTTGATGGACATGGAACGGAAGCGGACTTGAGTGATCACCTACGTCCGCTGCGGTGCTGATCCGCGTTGTCTGTTATATTATGCATGGCGTTATTAGTGCTCAATCAATTTTTCCCATACTAGTACTTCACATATGGATGCAATTGTTCGTGTGCGTGGTGGTACATTTGCTACATCTGCTGGGTACTCTGTCTCTGGTTGTTGGCCATACATATCGATATTTGACTGCCCTGACCCAGCGAACATACTTATGCGTTCCACTTCACTTCTTGTTGCTAGGTATCAGCGTGTCTCGTCTTCGCTACAGACCACTGATCAACCCGACTGCTCTCAGTAACTATATTGAATTTACCGGAGCTAGTCAGATCAGTATCCAACATATTACAACACACTAGGCCAGAAGGCTATCAGCGCCTTTGTTCGTGACTGGGGCCTCGGAACGGAAACGGTCGACATTCACGAACACAAAGCACTCAGCGTGTCTGTCGTGCAACAGCCCCCAACCACACGGAATGGCCCTTTGTTCTTGTCCGTCAGAAGAGCCCGAAGCTGCCTAGATCGAAAGACTCTTGGCACTACAATGGGATTATTTCTCCTTTCCTGCCGTGGAACCTAACAACATTAGACAATCTCTCCTTTCGTGTCAGGCAAGTGGTTTTCGTTTGATCAAGAAGGTTTCAACACCTCATACTCGTAAGCTTAGTAAGGCTAATATCCCCATGTTGTCACACAGTGGTGCTAGATATGAATGGAGCTGAGGCAGAACGTGAATCGCAAAAGATTGCCGCATTCTTCGAGCCCCAGGAGCGGTTCCGTTTCGAATGCACCATTGACCACGGCTCTTACGGCGTAACCTGTCGATTGGTAGAGCTAGGTCCAGCTCGACGACTTGTCCCCGCCATACCGCCGGCGGCTCCTATGGGAGAACGGGTCAAGAAAAGAATTCGATCCTTTACGCCACCAGGACTGGCCGAAACTGCGCAGAATGCGCTTAGGGGGTTCAAAAGGTTAAAGGCGCAAGATGCAAAAGGTGTCATCAGAGCTGTCAAGCGCATCGTAACGCCTCCGGGAAGACAGAGGAGCGCGTCACCGGACCTTGAAGGGAAAACGGAACTTAGAAGGCTGTGCTTGAAGAGGTCCTTTAAGGAAGAGGGGATAGAATCTTTGCGGGATGAGATCGAGATTCTCCGGGTATGCTTTGGTCCGCCCTTGATAGTACTCTTCGCAGATCGGCTGAAACTGATAGTCGAGGGGATCTTCTCAAAATAGGCAATAAATGGCAGTATCCATACTGTTGGCCTGGTGGCGTACCGCGATGAGAGCATACCCAATGCTCACAGTCTGGCTCGAACGCCATTCCCCCGCACGCCTACGAGGGGGAGCGATTTCCTCGCTGGCCTTCCCGGACCTACGCTGGTGATCGAGTATCTCGAAAATGGCTCCTTGCTGAGACTGATACGTAGATTGATTTCGAAGAGAAAAGAGCCAATTCCGAATCGCGTCTTGTGGGCTATATACCTCTGTGGTAAGTGTGCTCAACTTCTTCCATAGAGCATGCATGTCTGACGTATATCGCTCTAAGCTGTGAGAGCGTGCATTGCTCTAGCTTGTCCAAAGCGATTGAACCCGGGTACATTCTCTGTGCTGGAGCAGCTTCCGCCAGAAAGCGTACCGTTACCTCAGAGGGATCTCGTCCACGGCGACTTACACGTTGGTAACCGTATGTTCGTTGTATCGTTCTGCGCAGACTGCATGGTTTTAATTGGCTCCTGCAGTGATGTTTGGCGATATAGATGCTCGTCTAGCAGAGCATACATTAATGCCTGTCATGAAACTGATCGACTTTGGAATTACATATGTGAGAGACCAGGCAGTTCAGATTAACTTATTCGACGTCACTCAAGTATGTTATGTACTGCCTTCAATTGTCAAAATTTCAATTGAATGCCTCGGAGCAGAAGTGTCAGCTGCTCAATATTTTTTGCTAATTGTCAGCTTAATAACAGGCAGTGTATCGCTTGATCGTTCGTCAGCCTTCTTTTGATTGCCATTCGTCGGAGAGAGGTAAATACAAAAACATAGAGACGCATGCATACTGGCTCTCCGAGAGTCCCTCGACTGCAGACTTGGGACTTGAGACTATCGCGCAAGGCGAGATCGGATTGGAAACGGTAAAGAACTTCGACGGACACATACGACGGAATCTTGATCCAGAATTGCGTGATATTATTTGCAGGTCCAGTACGTTACATTCCTGCTAATCGCACGTGAAAGCTTCTACCGTATAGTTACCCACAGCGAAGGAGTTGGGCTTACCAATTTTCCAAACAGTGGCCGTAAAAAGTCAAGATCGTCCAACGTTGTCACAAGTGCTGGAAAGGGCAGTAAATGGCGTGGCAACGAAGACTGCGGCTTCTTACACCCTTAATGAGGTCTCAGAGACAGATGATGATGTTAGAGCTTTTGTCCAACAAATGATACTGGATCCGGACGCGAATGACGATGCTCAAACACCGCAACAGTCGGGTGCCAGCGGAAGCTCATCAGACATCCTTCAGATTTACACTTGAGATCTGTATTGATAAACCAGCTACTGTATTTGCCACCGAGATATCATCGTAGCCGAAGCCGGACTGGTTTCAAAATTTGGAACGGCCCTGTAGCAGATGTCAGTTCGGGTAGAGTAATGCATTAGTCGACTACTGCATACACTTTGGAGGTTTGCTATAGTATGGTGCTTCGGGCTCGGGGAAGCGACAGCTGAGCTATCAGCTCTCACTGCATGATATGTGGACAGCCGGGATAGCGTGAAGCCAAGATTACTGTCGATCAGCCAGCCGACATAACCCCTTGTTGGTTTGGTACCTAGGTAGATGATAATAAATGCAGTAACTATTTTCCCGCTTATCGCCAACAGACAATAACTACAGGAATATCTGAAATTGTCCGTATCACCTAAACAGGCGGCGCTTCCGCTGCAGCTTCACTCGATTCCTCTTATTTTCCTTCCAGGTCTATACGATCGAGTGGAACGATGAATGTACGGCGGTCCTTGATCAAGGTGTACCCTGCCCAGAAGACAAAAACCACGACGATTCCCAGCATGCTGGCAAAAGCCGGTGGTGGGTTCACCAACGGACTCTTAAAAGCAGCAACGACCTGGGCCACCAGTCCAAACCCAAATACCAAGATGGCGATGACGGAACCCCAAATTCCAAAGGGCGACTGGTAGCTCAGCACATCGCCCACATCCAACCCGCGTTTCTGGATCGCGAGCCGGCATCGGATCTGAGCGAGGCAGATGGAGCCCCATGTGAAGTAATTCGATGCAGACGCAAGGGCGAGCAGCCAATGGAAAACTTGGTCCCCCTGAGGAGCCGCCTTGACGAAAGCCAGCAAAGAAAAGAAGAAGACAACCGCGAGAGCCCCTACTGGACGACCCTTGTAGAGCTTGGTGCAGAATTTGGGGCCCATTCCCGCGGCCGATATGGCGCGTATGGAGCGTGACGATGCAAAGATGCCTGCGCTTGCCATGGAGAAGATCGATACGATGATGATGGCGTTCATGATATCAAGTAGAACGGGAATCGAGGCTTCCTTGACGGCCTGAACGAAGGGCGAGATCATGGCCTGTTCGGACGAATTTGGGTCAAGCGAAATTTTGAGGACGAACCCGAGCATCAGAGTCGGCAGGAGGTAAAAGAGGACAATGCGGCCGAATACCAGATAGCTTGCCAGTCTCATTACTCGGCGCGGATCCTTGGACTCGGCGGCCGTGAATCCCATCATCTCAGTGCCACCATAGGCCATTCCTGCGGCCATGAAAGTGAACAAAAAGCCTGGACCGTTGTTCTTGAAGGCTTCGTGCTTCCAGAGATCAACACCGACTTCATTTTGAGGCCGTTTGTCGGAAGGTATGGAGTGTGTTGCGATTAAAATGGCCGTGAGTACGAAGGTGGTTAAGACAAGCATCTTGCAAATCCCGAAGAAATTCTCGGCTTCTGCATACCATTCAGCGCCGAATGCGTATATCAAGACGAGTCCCAATAAGAAGATCGGTAGAAGATAGTAAGCAGGGATCTCGGGATTCCAATATCGTGCACACATAACCATGACGATAAGCTCGAAGGGCACTATGAATATGAAATTGATGGCATAGTTCCATCCCATGGAAAAGCCCCAAGCCGGTGATATGAAGCGAACTGAGTATTCGTAGAAAGAGCCCTTGTTCGGAAAATTGGTTGAGAGTTCACCAAGACTGCACATTGATATCCAGACAGCGAGACCGACGATGGCGAAGGCCATGAAGAGGGGAGCGGGACCGCCAACCGCAAGAGATTGTGACGTGGATAGTAATAGGCCAGCACCGATTGATGACGAGAGGGCCATTAGGACAAATTGGCGGGTGGTGATAACGTTCTCGAGCGTAGCCCCATCCTCTACGTCTTGACGTTGCTCTCGTTTTCTAGGATCTGGCCCTGACGTCGGGTTAGCTGCAGACATGGTGTATATGAATACTAATATTGATAAAAATCCTGATGTTCAGCGATGATGTCTACTGCAATATTGATTTGGTATACATAAAAACCCGACGCCTTGTTGTCTCCGTAGCCGCCATGCCCCGAGTTCTAAAAAGAAAATTGCTGACACGCGTTTTACTTTGGGGGAAAGACGGCTGTCTTGGTGATTAGGCAAGAGGAACGATCATACAAGTCGAGCTAGCTGCGGCTCCTAACAGCGCCAACTGTTTTAGTGGATAGCTTACCTAGATAAGAGAACATAATACTGTTTAATAGCAAGCTCTTGAAGTCGCCAGTGTGAAGTGGTGGGTGGTTTTCTTTTTTGTAGATTTTGTAGGTAGATAGGTATCTCACCAAATAGCCATACGGGTGGCCAGAATGTAGTCTAGTTGTTGAACCTTCGATGTTTAGCCAATCAGCATCATAAGGAATTCGTGCTTCACAGCGAGGGAGTTTGAACATTGGCCTTATATCTTCTAGATCAAAGCCGATTCGCTAGGATCAGCTACTGTCAGTAGAAGCTTAGAATAATTCTATATCCCAGTGCCCCAAAACCAGATATCCAGTTAGATGTGTATCCAGCAGCATCCCAATGCAATATATTTCACAGGTAAACGATCAACTCTCCCCTTGCAGAAACGGCACCAACTCGACCAAAAAGATAAAAGGTAGGCATTTGGCTCGTGGAAGCGACGGCCTTAACACGCGAGACAGGGTGGGACCGGGAAGAACTTGCTCAAGCGTCCTCTGCTAGGGCCTGATCCTGTCTCAATCCGAGGCAAAGTCCTGGACAGGAGAGATGTGAAGTATATCATGTGAAATCAAGCTAGGGTGGCCGATGTCACCGGAATGTTCCTGCAGTATTGACCGCTATCCATAGGTAAATATGCCCTGGGTTGGATAGATAGGTACCCAAAGAAGGAGGCGCTCGCAGTGGGCGACCGAGCTTAAGGTTAGCAGTCTATACCTGGCTGGCTGGAAAGATATTTCCTAGGGGAGCCGCGTTGAAGGTCTTCGATACTGAAAAGACTGCTCATAATCAAATACGTTTCAAAATTCGAGACAAAAGATCCGCGCGTGGGGGTATCTATCTGGCAAGGCAGTAAGATGTATCAGTTACAGGAATGCCTGATACAAGGTGCGATGAGGTGAAGCAATCCGTAAGTTAAGTAGGTACCATCATCAGCTTGAGCCAGGACGGTGCATACACACTTAGGTAAGTAGGCCATACCATGGGCCCGGCTTGTTAAGCGGGTCTACATCCACGCTTTGTGTACTAACAACACACCCACTAACAGATGAGTGCAGGATCAGGTCCCCGCATAATCTAGTAGCCCTGCTCGGTCATTCGCTGCAACCACACCACCCCCAGTCTGGCCCACGTATCTAGTCTCATCTGGGTACCAACTGGATCGTGATGGACGACTCCCTCACTGACGGCGCATCGAACGCACCAGGCCAAGTTCGTGGCCGATTCAACACCGTCCAAGACCCCAATACATCGTCGAAACTCGACCCAATCGACGTCCCACCGCAGCAGCAACGCTATCCCTTTCCTCCTCAACACTTACAATACCTGCGCCCTTCTATTCAGGGTATTCTGAGACGCCAGCAGCGAGGCTCGGAAGAAACCCTGCGCCGGGATCAGGAGCGTGATACATACGACTACCCCATGAACAGCATGATGCAGGGAAACGGAGCTGTCGCCGCTGCCGCCGCTGCTAATGCCATGGCTGTCGGTCCTACACCTGCCGGTCATCAAACCGAGCTGAACATCATCTATGGCATGGTAGAGGAGCTATCGCGGCAACTGGCGGAAAATAGACGTGTTACAGAGGATATCGTCTCAGGCCTTGGTCGAGTCAGGAATCGCGCTCGAGAGCGCGGCTTGACAAACGATGACCTCTTGGGCGAAGCATCTGATGAACTGTTTGGTGCGTATCTGCTTGTCCCCTATGGATTCTTTAGTGAACACCAGCACTGACGATAATCTATCGTATAGCCCAAGAACCCAACCTCGAAGCTATGCTGTCCATCCTGACCGAATCCCTCGACCGAGCCAAAGCCTCCCGGGATGCCAACTTTCAGCTTGTAACACAGTACGCAGATGTGTTCAAGTCTCTCATCATGCAATTTCATGCCTACAAGCAAAGACACATTTCCGATGTCGCCTCGTGGCATCGTTCCTATCGCTCACAACTAGCCGAGGCCCGAGCCGAAAACTCACGTCTACGAGAACAAATGTGGGACATGCAGGAGCACGCCAGCCGCGCCGACAAGCTCCTGCGAGACTTCCGCAAGAAATATGACGAGGATCCCGACAGATGGGAAAAGAGAGTCGACGATCGCGCCAAGAAACAAGAGATTCGCTTCTGGAAACGTATGGCCATGCCTGAGGTTGCCGAGACCGAGGAAGGATACTGGAGCGATGACGACGATCTCGTAGACCCTGTCGAGAAGGAGAGATTGAAGGAAGTAGAGCGAAAGGTCGCCGAACAAGCCCTGGCTGGCATTGGTAGTGCCAGCAGTCAGCAGAGTGAAGATTCAGAAGGCGAGGTTGGTGACGCTCGCTCGCTATCTAGCATGATAGGAGGTGTCGCCATGGAGCGGGACCGCGAGATTCCTGTCCCTCCTCCAAGACCTGCGAGCACAGGAAGCACCGGGGGACAGACGGGTTAAATAACGTCGGTTCTTTCCGGAATCTATTCGAGTTTGTCATGATCAGACATTGCCGACGGATTTACGATTTACGCATAATGCAAACCAGTACTGGGCATAGCATAGTCCTCAAAAGGGATCTTCATGCCGATTTCGACTTGCGTCATAAGTTACTATGCCTATCAATTGCGAGTAGGCATGCAGGATCTTCTGAGTGATTGACAGGAGTGGCCGCAGGCAGTACTGGAGTTTTCAAGTCCCCATCTAATACAAATGACCATCGGCTGGGGTTGGATTGGTTGCTAGGAGATTACCCGAAATGGCATAGATTTGTTACAGCGATACACCAGTACGTTATGAACGTACAAGCATTTGCTAGGATACTAGGCTCACTCAGAGACTGCAGGCACCAGAACGGTTGTCATCGCAGCATGCCCGCAAGAGCTTTGGAACATAGAATACCACGAGTAATATAGATGATGCGACTGAATAGTTGGGAACACGTGGACTTCCACAAAAACCAGACGACTTAAGACTTATGTTCCTAGCTCGAGTAGTCTAGATCGGCTCTTCTCTAGGATCAAGAATTTCAAATGAGTGATATCCTGGCTTTTGTGTCAGATGGATAATTGTTAGGACACTGCGAAGACTCCATTGATTGGATCAAAGCTACCTTTCATAAGTTTTGTGCTGGAATGTCCCAGCATTACCGAATTGAAAACGGGTTTCATATAAATGATTCAGCGGGCACCGGAGCGAGCACCGGGTTCGTTGTGGGCGGTTTCCACCGGGACGCCAAGGTGTTGATCCTGTCCTTCAATTCCCCAACTCCTGCACCCCATACTGCGTTCCCCAGGTCGAACACGAGGTCTTCAGTTCCATTTGCGCAAGACACAGCTTTTTGCGTGAACCTTCATTTGAATCTGGACAGATGACGATTGGTGGATTGAAAGGGAAGTCCGCCATGACCGCATGGAGTCACCACAGCCAAGATGTCGCTATACCTCGGACTTCACGGCCTTCCTCCCCCGAATCCCTAATTGTAGCCGAGCCAAGAGGAAACCCAGTATTTGAGTCTCCCTGCAATTGCAAAATGCGGAGACGGGATATGGGACCTGAGATAATGGTACGATGAGCTGGTTTTGCTATATAGAGTGCCGTTCAGTCTCGTACTGCGCCGTTCATATTGTCTGGCATCAAGCCAAACTATCGCTCGTCGTCACTCGCTCTCATACAGATACTTCATCATGCCATCGTTCACCACCTCCATGCTTGCTCTTCTGGCAGCCGCTCTACCAGTGGCACTGGCCGACTCGGCCGGCTGTGGCCAGACCGCCCCGACCAGCGGCACCTACACCATGACGGTCAACGGGCAGGAACGCGAGTACATTCTGACGGTGCCGTCCGGCTACGACGCCAGCACGCCGTACAAGCTAATCTTTGGCTACCACTGGCTCGACGGTAGCATGGACGACGTGGCGACTGATTACTATGGGCTGCAGGACCTCGCCGCCGATACGGCCATCTTTGTAGCGCCAAACGGGCTGGACGCCGGCTGGGCGAATACGGACGGGCAGGACGTCACGTTCACGGACATGATGCTGGACGAGATCTTGGGGTCCATGTGCGTCGATGAGGAGCAGATCTTCGCGCTGGGATGGAGCTATGGGGGCTCGATGACGTTCTCGATGGCGTGCTCGCGGCCTGGTACGTACTTGACTTTATTGTTTCTGAACAAATGCTCTGTCGAAAGTGGAACTAACACGCAAATCCACAGATGTCTTCCGCGCGGTGGCCGTACTGTCCGGCGCCGAGCTCAGCGGCTGCGATGGCGGCACGACCCCCGTGCCTTATCTGGGCATCCACGGCGTAGCCGACAGCGTGCTGCCGATCGATCTGGGCCGCACGCTGCGCGACCAGTTCCTGTCTATGAACGGGTGCGCGTCTCAGACGGCCGAGGAGCCAGAGTCCGGCTCGGGCACGCACATCAAGACCGAGTACGCGTGCAGCGATGGATACCCCGTCTGGTGGATCGCGCACAGCGGCGACCACACGCCCAGCCCGCAGGATGCGGATGGCACGTATTGGGCGCCGAATGAGATGTGGAGTTTCTTCACTGAGGCGGTAGCTTGAGAGCGTTGATGAGAATGATGATAGACGAGATTCTTCCACGTGTGCTTAGCGTGGACATAGCCTTAGCACAGTATCATGTTCTCCTAAATTTGCATGAGGACGAGTATCGACAGTCAACCGTCCCGTCTCGTACTGAGACCGACTGTTTGCAACCAATAATCGGATCATGTTGAAGCGCAGAGAATCTCCAGGTCGTCATGACTGTAGAAGTGCGTGCTGCAAACCTCGCTTGGTTCCAGGACTCGTATCATATTCGTCAAGTGGCCCCATAAACACATCATGAGCGGCAGTCACAGTGATTTTCAAGTCGTCCTGATACGATTACAGTAGCGCTGGGAGACAACAACAGCTTTATGAATTCATACGAGCGGCCGTTGGCCTTATGGGTGTCACAGAACGTCGCACAGAAAACCCGTTCATCGTATGTCGGTCTCATTGGTTTTTGAGGAACGCAAGACTTCGTATTCCTAAAGAAAAATACCGGAATTGGCCGGTTGTGAAACATGGAAAACTGTAGAATTGCTATATAAGAACATCACGAGAAAGAAGCATAGGGGGGATATCAGTAGCCCAACGAAGCACTCACATGTGTTCTCACCTCACAATGGCGCAAAACATTTACGATGACCCAGCCTTCCTCGAGAAATACTGGAAGCTCGAAGAAGCCCACAGATATGAGCCCCAAGGCACACCTGATCTCACTCAACTGGACACCCTTCTCCCGCCTCTGACCGGCTCCCATGTCCTCGATCTGGGCTGCGGTGACGGCTGGTTCGTTCGCTGGGCGATGTCCCACGGCGCTTCGTCCGCGCAAGGCCTCGACCGTGCGCAAGCCATGATCGCCCGTGCCCGCGAGAGCATGCCGAGCGACGACAACCCGGCCGTCCGCTTCTCCGTGGCCAACCTGAACGCGCCGCAGGGCATGTTCGGCGCCGCGGCGCGGTACGACCTCGTGTTCAGCGCGCTGGCCATCCACTACCTCACGGACCTGCCGGCGCTCTTCGCCGAGGTGCAGGCGGTGCTGAGGCCGGGCGGCACCTTCGTCTTCTCGGTCGAGCACCCGATGCACACGGCGCCGCAGAACCCGGGGATGATGCGGGACGGGGAGGGACGGGCCTTCTGGCCCGTGACGGACTACCTGGCGGAGGGGGAGCGCGTGACGAACTGGCTGATGGAGGGCGTGGTGAAGCAGCATTACACCATCAGCACGTACGCGCGGCTGCTGCTCGAGGCCGGGTTTGAGATCACGAGGATGGAGGAGTGGTGTGAGAAGGAGGTGGGGGAATATGAGGGGGTCGAGTGGTACATACCTGGCGAGGTGATGCCAGCTTTTCTGCTGATTGGGGCAAAGAAGAAGGGAGTGTAAGGTGTTTTGGGGGCTGGAAATCCATTCAGGTACGATGTTGAGCTGAGGTGGTAGGCAGGAGTACGCGAGCTGTGCCTCTACGTGCCTCTGTGTGCCTCTATGTGGATGATTCGTAGGCAAACCCGTGTTGCACGGCACACCAGTCTACAGATACCGTCAAGGATCATTTCGGGATTTCCCCGTTGAGCGTTATCCCTAGAAGGATGGACTCGAATATGATGTCAGTTACATCCTCCTACTTCAACATTCACGAATAGCTTTGTTGACTCTTGTATTTACAAATCTCGATCGATGTCTGGGCAGTGCTTTCAATTCTTCAAAGGCTGCTTTGTGCGCACTGCCCCGAATCGACTCAAGTGCAGTCGCAACAAGTTATGACCTGAGAAACTCAGGCCACCGCGGGAACATGAGGGCCCAATTAAAGGTCGATTGCTTTTTTCAGCTACTGCATATCCAAAGTCTGACACTCCACTTCACGGTACTGAGCTGTCCGGCTTAGCGCTTGCGACGGCCTGGTCGGTGAGGCTCAGGATTGGCTGTGCTGAAAACTAATGGCTGGATCCCGCCCATCTATCGCAAATTCAGGACAATTGGCCATCCTTCGTCCCAACCTTGGCCCCTTGAGCCATCCTTGCTCTGACTGAACGCGCTCGCGCCGTTGTTGGAAACCAGCCACGGATAATTTTGGATGCCGAAGTATGTAGGGAAAGGGAAGACTGTTTAGAATTTGTAACGATGTGACTATGATGGTGGTTATCTATTTGCGAGCTCGGTGTAGTATGAAGTCGGGACTGTCGGTAGCACACCAGTAATCACACCTCACAAGTAACCTCAACCCTGACATTCACGATCCTACTCAATACCCTGTCCCGTCCCATGTCACCGTATTCTTAAGCCTAGCCTCCACTTCGACGAAGGATGCTCCAATGTCCATCTGCCGGCGTGCGATTATGATCGTTGTCTAGTCCGACTCGGGAAATCTCATAGCCTCAGCTCCTCAGCCGGTCTAAGCTAGTCGTGACCCTGGCAGTTCGGGTCAAGTTGACAACAGCGCCCCCGATCCGCCCCCAGCTCACCCCAGCTTATGTTCATAATCCTCCTCAGGCCCGTCTGGTTCCCTGTCGTGATGATTTGGGTTGCAATCCCGCCTTTCTTGTCCTCTTGGCTCTTGAGAGCTGCCTAGCTACCGCCATTCAGTGAGGTGTCTATCCGACTGACCTTCGGCTTCAACTGTCACTATCAACATGGTATTCGTTGTCGTCTTCGTCATAATGGTCAGGAGTTCCGTAGTATCGGCTTTGGGCTTCCTGCTGCCCGTAATGGCCACCGAGATCGAGCTCATGGCCCGGCAGACGTCTCCTGCGGAAAGGCTTCACGATGCCAAAATCCCGCGCGCACCAGCTCCCACACAAGCACCCGACAGGAGATGGGGAGCAGTCGAGATGTTTGCCCGGAACGATCTGCCAGACACCGACACGTGTGGTTTCATCTCTGGGCCCGACAGCTACTATCCTCTGACGTGCGGTGCTGGCTACTCATGTACGAACAGTGGCAGCTACCGGGGATGCTGCGAGAACGGTGATTGCACTGCATCGACGGTGTTCTTGACGACATGTATGGATAGCACAGCGAGTGCCTGTTCGGGTTCGGTCGGTCCAAATACCTTATGCTGGTAAGGATACCGGGAAAATGTTGGAAAAAAATACGGGAACAAATTGGACTAACCAGTAACAGCACGTACAACACGGAATACCCTTATTGCTTAACGTATCTGTGGTCGACCTCGGCTCTGCCTGGAGCTATCTACACGGAGTACAATTGCGACCAAGCCAGCTTCTCCGGCCAGTACTTCTTATCTGCCGAGATGCCAACGACCACGTCGAGCGACTCGTCAACAACGGCCTCGTCGTCCAGTACTATCATACCGTCAAACACTGACGTGGCTATCGCGACCGTGACCGCCACCGCTACCGGCAGCAGCAACAACAACAGCACCTCGAAGAGCTCGACGCCCGTGGGCGCCATCGTCGGAGGCGTAGTCGGAGGTGTCGCGGCCCTCGCCCTCCTCGGATTCCTGGCTTGGTTCCTGCTCCGCCGGAAGCGCAACAACGCGAACCACCCCCCGACCGACGGCGCCGCGCCTCAAGTCGCCCAGTACCAGAACCCGCCGTACTCGCCCTCGCAGCAGGGTCAGCCTGGCTACGACCCCAGATACAGCTACGCCGGCACGGCGACTGCATCGCCAGGCCAGCAGGGCTTCCCGAGCCCTGCCAGCTCACCTGCTCCGTATTACAGCCCTGGCGGCCTCGGCGTGTACAACCCCCAGCAACAACAGCAACAGTCGTTCGCGAATGAGTACTACAAGCCTTCGGAAACACCAGAAGGTTATCCCGTTCAGAATACTGGTCCTACGCAGTACGGAAATGCTATGCAAACCCCTCCACCTCATGGTACTACGGAAGTACACGCGGAAAACCCCATGGGAACTGGTAATAATCGTGCTGAACTCATGTAGTGGACGAGAAGAAAGGGGGCCGGAATACATTGCGTCGGAAAAATCATGGCCACTTTAAACATTCTGTTAATATTCATGAAAATGCTGGCCTGCATGTCACGGCCTGACGTTTGGTTATGGATATGTAACTTTTGTTGGCCTGCACAGTTGTGTCATGGTAAGGGGAGGAGTCGGGATAAGCGGGTTACATATTGAACTACTTTACATAGAGATACCTTCATGTTTTCATCGCTCAAAACATGATGTAGATGATAATGAGTGATAAGGCGCCGTTCATCATATGACACTGTATCCTCGTCATAGTCCAGACCTTGTTGCGAAGATAATATGCGACGCGACAGGTCGCAGATTCATCAAGAGATATCATCAGTCATTTCCAAAGCTCAACCCATCACTCGGTTTCTGCTATCAACGGACGCCTCAACACTCTGTTGGCGCAGGCATCTTCTTCACCCATACCTCCTCAACTGGATCCCCATGGCCGCCCACGCATTCCCAGTCCCCAATCCCGTACTCATCCGGTGCAACCCGCATGCCACGCCCTCCGCCCCCAATAATGAGGTTTCCAGGACGGTACTGTCCGTCTTCCTTCATGCGACGGAGGACAGAGCCATGTACGCGCGCCGTGTGCGGTATGTCTCGCACCTCACCACACGGCAATGGCCAGCGGATCGGGCGCCACGAGCCGTCGGACTGCAGGTCCATTCGCCGGAAGGGCATGTACTCCATGATCTTCCAGCTGAGGACCTGACCTTTTCCCAGACCAGAAGAGTACTCGAGCGAATCGTGGATCCTGGCTAAGTGCGCCTGGTGCAGCATCTCGTGGAAGGGTCGAAGTTTTTCCTTGGGCTTTTCATTTTGGCCTTCCAGCGGCGCGTTGAAATGACCCCAGTCTTGTTTCGGATCAGACTCCAGGGGAGGGGTCGACTTTGGAGACGGACTCGCCATGTCGATGTGAATCTCAGGCACAGCCCCGTCGGCATCAGATTCCTGGTCACACGACTCCCTGCCGGCCGAATCCTCCAGGGCTCCGGTGACTCCCATCTCGACCAGCTTCTCTTGGTCAAAGCAGAGGCCTGCCTTCTCGGCCTCCTTTATCATGTACTTTGCGATGATGTTAGCAAAAGGCTCCATCCAACAGTGAAGTGGTTTCTGAGCTCACCACGAGTGGGACGTGACTCGCTGACTTGGTGCCGGGAATGAAGTCCCAGCCTCCGCCGACATCTCCGTGCCCGCCAGCGAACCTGTCAGCATTAGCAATGTAGGATGAACGTGAAGCCAACTGGCACCTAAAGCCCGAGGACCACACTTGACTCAGGGAACATCTCACCAGATCTCATCAATATCCTGCTCCTCGTCGTCTGACTCGTCATCATACACCATCTGGGATAATTCCGATCGCGCATCTGCCCCGGACGACACTCCATCCGCCGAAGCCCGCGGCGTCCTCGAGAATAAGCGTGACCGTGGGCGGAAAGCTTGCTCAGCAGGCGGTGCCAGCGTTTGCCGCCGCCCGCGGCCAGAACCGTCCGCATTTCCCGAGACCGCATGTCGTCGGACGCGATACTTCTCGTCCGATGCTTTTTCTGCCTTGTCTTGTGGCGTATAGGGCGCGTCGTCTCGCTTACTTCCGCCGACACCTTGGTACATGAGATCCTGGCGGAACTTGGCGCGACGCTCGTCAATGGAGACGCAATGTCGGATAACCTGATCGCAAATAGGGGTGAGAACGTGTTGACCACAAACATGATCATCAAGTGAAGCCCGTCGAGCCATCAACATACCTTCGCACTGCTTCTGGCCGTGTATGGGAACTTGGACCGCTGCATCCAGGCCGCTTCGAAGCGAGGCACTGAGTTGACCGTGTCGAAGAGACCCAGGAATCGGATGCGCTTCACCGGTCGGCTGAAAGTCTCGCGGAAGCCTTTCATGAAGCGATACATCTCTCGCCTCTTCTCGCGATGCTCCTTCGTCTCGTCGTTCTGACGGCTCTGCCACTGCGAAAATGCCTTCCACGCGAAGGCGACCATCTCCTCGTTTCCATGCGACAGCAGCCCGACGTAGTCGAGCATCTCCGCGAGAAAGCGGGCGACGTAGGCTCCACGCGAGAACCCGAAGAAGTATATCTCGTCTCCGGGGTTGTAGAAGCGCATGAGGAATCGATACCCGCCGACGACATGCTGGTCGAAGCTGGAGCCGATGGCGGAATCTTTCGCCTTCAGATACCATGATCGGATGCGTGCTCCAAGACTCGTGTGCGATAGCGAATTCGATACGATATACGTGCCGATTCCTGGCTGGTAGTAGTGATCTTGTAGGCGAATGGTCAATAAGTGGACATGACTTTCGAGGCTTTATAGGGAGGTCAGGAGAGGAGGCAACTGCAGAAATATCGATGGCAACTCACATTGGTCACCAGCTTCGCGATCCAGGCACCTGAAGATCTTCAGTATGTTACTATCACTGTCATCTCCCCTGAACTTGTTGCCAGTGCCATCAAAGCACAGTACAAGCTTGTGGGGAGAATGTCGGGGTTCCATGATCGGATTCATCGTTGTGGATATAGCATGATGGTCAGAGTTGCCAGCACGGCCGAGTTCCTGTGATGCTGTTGTGTCGCCTTTTGAGCTGGCACGAGGGCGGCCCCGCGCTTCGGGTATTAAATGAGACCTATCCATGATAATATCTATGTTCTCACAACGACAGGGTCCGTACAGCTAGCGAGAAGTTGTGTTACAAAACACAGCAGGATGCTGGCCTGCTTGCTTCGCGAGCGTCGTAGGTGCAGTACCCTATTTACTTGCTGCTGACTTATCGCCACAGCAGCACCAGGGCTCGAGAGAGGAACGATCGGTCGTGTTCCACGGGTAAGCCATCACTACTATTAGTAGGATGATCCATCTGTCGGGAGCCAGGCGTAGTCGCCGAGGCGCTCACCGTGTCGACGGCATGCAGCTTCTCCTCTCAGCCCACACGCCGTACAGGTGCCAGGCAGCGCATTACTACACCAGCTGAATATCTTCGGCATGCCTCTTTTGTGGTCTCTTTCACCGCAATAACGAAGGTATACTGGGCGTCAATAGTCTTGGTATGGTGGCACGGTTGGGCGATCCTAGTCGATGGCTTTGACTATCATCCTCAATGGTTGGACATGTCTTGGCCAAGCTGCATACCCGATGCGATGCTCGGCGCGTTGCCGTGCTTGTCATGGAGTGATTCGTTGCTTCATAGAGCCTGCATGCGGCAGCGCGGTAGTTGCACAAGCTAACGCCTCTTTCGTGAAAGCTTCATGATTGTCTCACTTTTCAGGGCTAATGCCGTATCCAGTCTCCGTCAACGGGCCGCGGTCAGCTCCACTCTCGAGCAGGAGCTTATGAACCGGGAGCACGACTTGTGATGGTGGTCTCAACGAGGAGAAGCGGGAATAGGTACTAGAGCAGCGATAGATGGCTTGCCTTACGGAGTGCCGGCGAATATTTGTAATCGCGATGTGGCTGGGCCAGTGACATTCAGCGGGTCAATTCAAAGACCGGAAGGAAAATGACTAGAGACAATCACGAAAGACACTCATGCAGTCACGTGCAGTAACACATTGTTCATGAAGGCAAACGGCACCTCAAGCGTGTAGTAGATCTCATCGCCCCATCGCCAAAGCTGCGCTGCTCAAACGTCATGATGCCTACCTGGTGGGAGTGACAGCTCATAAATGAGTCGATTTCAGTAACAAACCGCCAATAGCCGCATAGTATCAAAGAGGGCTAATTATCTCATAATTTCCAACCTGATCTTGGGACTGTCACCGCTATTCTGCGATTGGATCAGGTAGACATCCTGGACCTGGTCACATTGAGGTCAGTTACCGAATGATACAACCAACTCGGCTTAGGCTTCAGCCCGGAGAGCCTATATCGAATGCTGGGGACTTTTAAATACGCAACATGATCAAGGTCGCAGTAGGCCACACAAGTTACGAAGCGCTTGTCAATTATGTCACAGCGAGGGCCAAGCCAAGCTCATCGTTCAGCTACTCTTAGAGAAGCTCGGTAGCTTCCTCGCCGAATAGACACTGTAACGAAAGTTTTCAGAGAACCACGAGTGGAACTGGATCTCGCAGCATTCTCTGCTGGATTCATATATAAGGCTGTTGGCGACTTCTGTCGAAGGCCGGTCGAGGATTATGACTGATGTGTGAAGACAAATATGCCGATAATCTCTGTGGTCATTACGTTTGAGGAGAATCATATCACTGAAAGATCTTAGCGCACTGCAAGCTTTCTGGAAGTTGATTGAAGAGGGTGGGTGATGAATGTGTGTATTGGATGACACAGTTGCATCTGACGCCCCGGGCTGTTACGCACACAGTCTATCTTTCCCCGTTTCTGTTACCTGATTATTGTGATAGGAACCCGGCTTGCTCGTCGAAAAGACCCAATAACCAATTGTTTCCGATGTCTTCGCCACCAGGCCAGGCCGCTGGACCTCTTCTAGCCGCATCCAGTATTTTCGCTGCCATGCTGCTGACTGACCTCGAAGGTCCGTTCGCCATTGATAGTCGTTGAATGCTCCTCACTCACTCCTGACACACTCTTCTGATAAACTAGGGCCACTGAAAGGCTCATGATGTGCCCCTCGTCAAAAGTCTCGGGATGGAGTCGTTTGGCAGCTTTGTAGTCGACATTCGCCAATTGTCCAGCATAGCGGGCAGTTATCCTTTCGTCAAATGGCATCCGTTCCTGTAGGATACCTTCGTTCTGGAACATGAGATCTTGTGGGCCTAATGGTGGCATATCCTGTCTCACAGGAATCTCTGAACCGGTAGTTAGGTGTTTCCAAGCTGTCCCTTAGGTTCAAAAATACCATGGGGAAATGGAGCTCATTGAGAAAACAGGACTAATGTGCCAAAGGATGGAAATAAGATCATGGCTTACCGAAAGCAGGTGGCAACAACTATATCCAGATTTCCGGGACTCTGGAGGTTCCGTTCATGGCCATGATGCTTCTTTGTTAATGACCCAGAGTTTATCTGAGCGAGAGGGTATGCGGTGACGCGCGTAGGACATTAGATTACCAAGGCTGTTACACTCACCAAAAAATTGGAGGAATCGAGCGGCAGAGAATGAACGAGCCCAAGGCAGTCGCATATTCTGCCCTGCGTGAGTCTCGACCATGATCAAACGTACCTCTCCGAGTAGGAGGCATTTGCGGTCCGGTCCAATGGCAGCTCACAAGTTCTGACTGGGCTTTGATGACTCAATGCACGTACTTAAATGAAAAATGACATTCATACAGGACCACATGAGTGGCAGGCCAATCTTTTGCGGCTCGTGAGTAGGGTTTTTCAAGAGGTTGTTGATTCAAGCCCCGTCAGCTGCGATGCACCATGAGTGAGATCTCATCGAGTTCTGTCTCAAATGCACTTCATGTCGTGTTATTTCTCTGCGTCATGAGCTCCCTGGTTGACGAAGAATGCTAGATTCTGTCTAAGACGTTCCATGTAGAGTTCAGGGCACAGAACATTTCCATACATAGCGGAATGTCACATGGCTGGGCTATGGGCGATCTGTCTGCTATATAGTTGAACCTTTAGGGTTATTTAATGAGGGGTTGCTAGACATAAGGTACTTGGAGCTCCAAAATGGCTCGTTGAGAAAAGCCAAAAATAACATATAGTTATCCTATCCGCTACCTAGCTGTGACCTTATTATAACCTTTTCTTACTCCGCTTAGATTAGGAAAGCGCAGCGCATGGTAATGACGGATAATCACCGAGACATCGTACCTAAGGCGATTTTGAATACCTAGGTAGGTACTGATCTGGAGCTGGGCCTGATGGCCTCACAGCCGGCCAGCGGTACACAAATCCAACTAATGGGACCGGACCGTATAGCAACTGGATGTATGGTTTGTGTATGATTCCGTGGGGCCAAGATGTGATCATTTACATCTCCCATCGCTCCGCCTGAGCCTCAGGATAGCTCAATCAAACAGCGACCTCCTGCCGGTGCAATCAAGAAATACAGCTTCTTGTCCATGTCTTTCCCGCTCATGCCTTCTTTCGTGGATACCTTGGCATTCGGGAACGCCTTGAAGAAGCGTGCGACAGCCAGCCGAAGCTCAATACGAGCAAGGTGCAAGCCAAGGCAGACTGTAGGTCATTAGTAGGTATAAGTTAAGGCGCGACATCCGCGCTATGAGGTAAGTGGGAACACATACTGCGTGACCCTCCCCCAAAAGGCATGACTGAGTCCTTCATCAGCTTGGTCGGGTTCTCCCAGCGAGACGGGATGAACTCATGTGCTTCAGGGAAGACCTCTTCATTACCGTGTAAACTGTATGTCTGCGTCGACACGACGTAGCCTCCCGGGATGTGGTGACCCGCTAGTTCGGCACCCTCAGGCGGCACGACTCGAGGCAGTCCAGCCGGGACAGCAGGATGGAGCCGCAGAACCTCCTCAATGACGTGACTCAGATATGGCAGATTCTTGACATCTTCGTATGTGAAATCATCGTCTAGCTTTTTCAGCTCCCGGGCGAGCTTCTCTTTGACATCCGGATGACGGCACACTTCCCAGGTGAGATACGTCAGCGTGTTGGAGGTGGTATCACTACCCGCGACGATGTACGCCTGGGCGGAATCCCGGAGTTCATTGAAAGACAGGCTTTCGTCACCCTCTGCCTTGTAAAGCTTCGAGAGCAAGCTGGGCTTGGCATCTTCGCCTTCATTCTCAATTAAGTTCCTATGCCTTTGGATCGATTGCAAAGAATAGTCGATGAAGCGTTGTCTGGCACGCCGCACCTCGGCGAAGATGGGAAGCGGAAGACTGAGCTTCATTGCGAGCCAGACGATGTTGGGAAAGCCGCCACGAATCGCACCAAACTTTCCCACGTTTCGTAGGTCAACTACGTATTGATTGATCTTATTTTAGGTGCATAGTTAGGACATGGGATGCCGGTATTAGAAGTGCTCGAGAAGGCCACATACCTGGCGCGATTCCAACATGTTGAAGGACTCGCCAAAGCTCAGCTCACCAATGACATCGGTAGCCATGAAAAGCCACCACTTGAAGACGTCCGCGACGCCGCGAGTTTCCGACTCTTCCTGGATTCGCTGGATGGTTAGTCGTACCTTGGAGTCAATCAGAGGGAGCATCCGCTTCAGATTGCCCTCGGCTAGAGGTGACGAAAGGAGTTTCCGGAGACGCCGATGCGTCATGATATTGGTGGTGTTGAAGACGTTGGTGGTACCGGGAACAAGCTTGGTGTACCAATCCGACTTTGCGAACTCGTTCTTGATGCGGTGGATTTGCTGTGCGGCTACCGGGTCGGAGATGTACACTTCACGGGCACCAACACGAACGACCGGGCCTGCTCTGGTCAGTATACATAACACTTATGGTCTCACAGTCTCGGCCACTTGTTCTGACCGTATTTTTGATGTAAAGATTCGACCCACGAAGGCTTCCGTGCCGTCAATGAGTAGTATAGCGCGACATCATCTGTCCACTTCGCATACCATGGGCCGGGGATATTGGACAAAGGATCTTTGCGTGGTACCAGAAGCATCTACTCGCTGTTAGATCCTTGGGGCAAACTGGCATAGTGAGTGATGGCATGGCAAAACCTACCAGGAGCACGGCTACTACCACAAAGCCTCCGCCAATAAATAGTTGCTGTTCGCTGAATAGATCCATTTTGTTTTAACAGGAGATAGATATGATAGTGTGAGATGGTACACAGGATTAGGTGACAATGTAGTGCTTCCTTGGAGGACCTGATCCCAGAGAAGGGTTTGGCATTCTTTATATCGCTTTGGGATCACGACGCCAATGCAAGGGACCACGGTATCAATCGGCGGGCGCAACGGTCTCGCGCCGCTAATTGGCATCATCCAGGCTGACGAGCGAGCATCGCGCCCGTGTGTATAGGGAAATCAGCATGAACGCACCAGTGACGAGCGCGACTCCGAGCTGCTCCAACGGTCAAGGGATCGCGTCCATGGGGAGGCCGATGGCTCTACTCCACCCATTGCATCCCCGGCCATGCCTTGGAGTCGGCGCGTTATGGTTCCTAACCGTCCCACCTCCATTCCCCAGACTAGACGGAGCTGGGACACCGACTCGAGTCCGAGAGCCGAGTACCTACCTTTAGGTAGGTACCGGTATCTTTTTGTACTGCCTACTTGTGCTCACGGCGCGAGTAGCGCAAACGTGTCTCATCTAGTTATGATTCCAGTTCATCCGTGCGATTGGCGCAGTGATGTGGTCTTTCGTCGCGCGGTACCTCTAAATGCTATACGAAGCAGCGATGCTTACCTCACGCCGGTCGGCCCTCGTCGAAGGGCTTCCCGTTTCTTCGGCAAAGCATCACGGGCGACACTGCGCCATGCCTGGAATCAACAAGAGTCAGTTCCTTCGGGCCACAAGCCTGCCTGGAGCGGTGATTATTCCCGTGATTGCTATTTCTGTGTCGCCGCCGCCGCTGTGCAGTCTGCTGAAGCACGCATCTGACGTGCACCAACGGATCAAACATTCTTATGCGAAAGCCGAGCCGCAAATTCGTGGGGCGAGCAAGTCTAGCAGCCCTTTCCCCAAATAGGCAACCCTAATATCCATGTATCTCCGCATTCTCACATGCAAGGCCTCGAGACTGCAAGAGCATGTAGGATTGATCTCTAATTCATAATCGTCGTGGGTATATATACATGATCTAATAAGTGCCAATGAAATCATACAAGCCCAAGTGATCAGGCACGTCCCTTCTCTAGGTCTTCTATCCGTATCGTCGGGTTCGTTCCGACATCTTCATTCCCCTCCGAGACAATTATCTCCGGGGCGTCTCCATTGTCCTGAGTGTTTGTTTCCGCAGCCGGAGCTCGCTTCTCTCCCTCCTCCTCCTCCTCCTCCTCCTCCTCCTCCTCCTCCTCCTGAGTGTCGCTAGCCTTGCTTCCCTTCTTCCTCTTGAAGAGCGCACCGAACTTCGAGAACACCTTGCCCAGAAATCTGTAGACGACGACGACCGGTGCACCGACTACCCCGGCGATCTGAGCGAACCATGCATCGGGGAATAAGCGGACCAAGATAGCCCATGGCAGACACCAAAACGCGGCGACGAGGCAGATGGCCCACTGCACACCATCAAGCGGCGTGATCCCGAAGGCCTCGCCGCCGACGAAGACGATGGCGACTTGCGCGCCAATCATGATGCAGTTGATGAGGATGAAGAACTGGTTGCGGTGGACGCCCTCGAAGATGTTGAACTTATTGTCCAGTCGGCGGTTGTTGAACTCGTTGAAGATCTGCATCCAGACGAACGTGTTGAACACCATGGTGTCGAGCTCCCTCTGCCGCGAGGAGTCGTATCCGAGGATCTTAGCTCCGGCGAAATGCAGGACCATCGTGACAATGAGTTGGTAGATAGCTTGGCCGGTGATCATCTTCCACATGTTCGTGGTGATGAGGGGCGCGCGCTTGGACTGCGGTTTGCGATCTAGCACCTTCTCCGTTGGAGGGTCTGTGGCAAGAGCGAGGGCGGCAAAGGTATCCATGATAAGATTGACCCAGAGAAGTTGCACAGCCGTGAGGACTGACTCCATATCTGGGCTGGCGACCGAAGAAACGAAAGCGAGAAGAACGGCAGTGATGTTGACGGTGATTTGAAACTGCCAAGTAGGTTAGCAAACGACCGCATTCCATATTGGGGGGCAATGGTTGGGAGGGTACTCACCTGAAGGAACTTCTGAACAGAGTCGTTCACAGCTCGTCCCCATTTGAGGGCTGTGAGGATCGAAGCGAAGTTGTCATCCATCAGTACAATCTCCGAGGCCTCCTTGGCGACTTCAGTGCCACAGATACCCATAGAGAAACCAACATCAGCTGTCTTCAGCGCGGGAGCGTCATTGGTACCGTCACCAGTGACAGCGACTGTCTCGCCGAGGGACTTGAGCTTGGCAACCAGTATACGCTTGTCTTCAGGTGATGAGCGCGCGAGTACTTGGAGCTTGGGAACCATGACAGTCATCTCCTCGTCACTTAACGCTCTGAATACGGGACCCTCTAGGATGGTCCCATCCGTGTAGATTCCACATTCGGTGGCGATGGCTTGCGCAGTGACTGCGTTGTCTCCCGTGACCATGCGGACGGAAACGCCTGCGTGCTGCGCCTTGCGAACAGCCTCTGGCACACCCGGGCGCACAGGATCCTGGATTCCGACAACGCCGAGCCACACGAGGCCCTCAAGCACCGATGCGAACTGGACATGGCCGTCCTCGACGGTGGCGTGGGCTGGTGGCCACTGAGCAAAGTCCCTATATACGAGGCCAATCGTACGGAGAGATCCCTTAGCGTAGGAGTCGATGACCGATGTCAGTCGTGTTCGATCGTCGCTCGTTAGTGTGTCCTCGACAAGTGTGCTGATATCAGCTTTTGCATCACAGTAGTTCAGTAAGATCTCCGATGCGCCCTTGACAAGTAGTCGGTGTTGGGAGCCAACCTTGATGACTGCACCCATGCACTTCTTGGTTGAGTCGAATGGCATCATCTGTACAGTCTCCTCGTTGGCTCTGGTCTCGGCAACTGATTGCATGCCCAGGTGGTCCTTAGCAAGTTGCAAGAGTGCCGTCTCCGTCTTGGAGCCGATGAACGTAGACTGGCCGGCATCTACGCCCTCAAAAGCAGTGGAGTTGATGGCGATGGATTGGACAATGGCATCCTTCGCAGCCTGGCTCAAGCTAGTAGCCCACTGCGCGACGTTTTGCGAGCCAGACTTCTCAGCTTCTGCCTTGGCGAAGCTCGACTGGCCGAAGGTTCCTGAGACGACAGTCATCTTGTTGGTGGTCAAAGTACCGGTCTTGTCGGAACAGATAGTCGTGGCGTTTCCCATTGTTTCACACGCGCGCAGTACACGCACCAGGTTGTTCTCCTTCAGCAGTCTAGTGGTGGCGAAGGCTAGAGCTAGAGTGACGGCGAGAGGCAGCCCTTCTGGCACGGCCACCACAATGATGGTGACAGCGACAATAAGGATGTCCAGGAAGCTGGAGGCCTTTTCGGGCGCGGATCGGGTATCCGTGGACAATCCAGCGAGGAAGCGGAAGAGGAGGACGAAGAAGAGCAGGATGGCGGCGCTGCCTCCCAGCTTGGCGATGGCGACTGCGAGCTTCTCGAGTTTCTTCTGCAGGGGCGTAGCTTCGATCTCCGTACGAACCGACATCATGATTTTGCCGAAACTAGAGTGGACACCGACAGAGGTGCACAGAAAGGTGCCGACGCCCTCAAGAACCTTAGCGCCTGAGATGATGAAGGGATCAAGGCCCTTGGTGCTGGCACCGGACTCCAATAGAGACATGACTTGATCGCCAGGTACCTTCTTGATCGCATCAGACTCACCAGTCGCAGAAGACTCGTCGCATTTCATGTCGTGACCGCTGATGAAAACACCATCCACAGGTACCAAATCGCCGGGCTCCAGGTGCAGTACGTCTCCTACCAGGATGTCGTGGACGTTGATCATGAAGGACTTGCCCGACCGGACAACCTTGATCTCCCGATCTTCTTTCTTGGCGTTCAACTTGACGAATGCCCGTTCCTTTTGCCAATCGTTGAGGGATCCGACCAGAGTAACAATAAGAATAGCAACGATGATGGCAACGCCCTCTACCCAGTCGACAGAGGGTGGCGAGCCAGGTTCGTGAGTGACTCCGAATGTTTCGTACAGACCAAGCGCCAGGGAAATGACGGCAGCGACCGTCAGGAGGATGATGACTTTGTCGTTATACGCATTCCACATAAGAGTCCATATGGGCGTAGCCTTCTTGGCAGGGAGCACATTCTCCAAATACACTCGCTTTCTATCGCCGAAAGAATCATTGCTCGATGAGTTCGGTCGCTCTGAAGACGCTGGGAATTTGTCCGAGTCCCTACGTGTAGCCTGCTCAAATGTGACTGTCGACCGGACCGATGTTTCGTCAATGCTCAAACCAGATTGGACATCGGTCTGCAGTCCCCTAGCAATGCCGGCAAGGCCGCCCAATGCCCGAAAAGCGGCCAAGTTCTTAGGGTTTAATAGCTTGTTGAGTTGACCTGGGCTGAAAGCGAATGGGTTGTTTTCCACCTGAAAGTCGGACTCGGTGCCCGGATCGGGACGGAGGGCCGTATCGGCGTCTACTGTCATCACACTGGCACCGCAATCCGATTGCGCCGGTGTGAGGAAGGGGTTTGATTGTGAGGGAGTGGGAGTTAGGAAGGGGTTAGAGACATTTGACACAAAAGATCCGGCCGGCGTGACGGCTCTGGTCTCGTTCGAATCGCTCCTTTGGCGTACTCGAGTGTCGACCGCCAGCGTCGGCGGCGCGAGGCTATTGCTAGCCATGGTTGTTGTGAAAAAAAGGTCGTTGATAAGGTTCAGTGGATATTGAGAGTTATAAGCGGAAACAAGGTTGTTGATAAAGAAAACGACGGCTGCCGTTTAAGGGAGTCGTTTTTAGTTGAGGCTGATTTTGACTGTTCTAGTTATGCATCTTGCTCGGTGAGGGTAGAGAGGGAGAAGGAGATGATATAAGATGGTGTAAGCCGGGCTGTGCGTGTGCTGGTGTTGGAGCAGACGACTCGTGCGGCAGTTCTGCCTTGAGTGCGGCAAATGGTGACGACTATGTGGTGAAGTCTATTGAATTTTACACATGGATAGACCAAGGCGCGAGAAAGGGACTTGAGGCAGCCGTCGTTCGCTCGGCCTCTTGGATGTGTCGCCCAGAGTCTCGTGTCTCTTGGTGTTTGGGCAGTGCAAAGAGGAGAAGCTCATGAGTTCGGGTCACCAAGGCCCAAGACTCCAAGGTAATGAGTGTGGATCGAGAAGAAGTACCCCAGGAAAGTAGATCTAAGTACGCGCAGACTCAGACTCCTGGTCTGGATGGAGAAAAGGTGGATTAGGTATAGATAAGGGGGCAACGGTATTCAATCCCCGAGAGTGGTGTTGATGGATCTATGGGTCTTGGACTTTGGGGTGAGTTGAATTGCCATATGATCAACGGAAAAGATGCATGCCAGCGTGAGCCAGCCTCACTCGCAAAGTCCAGCGAGGTGTCGCGGTCTGTTTGGCAAATGTACCGGAGGGTAGCAGAATAGGCGGACAGATCGAGGCTGTGTAAGGCATTTGTTGCCGCCGATACGTTCGATGGGGCGGACGGCGATTTATGTTGGAGGCCGCTTTTTTTGCTCGCTCGGGACATTTGGGATGAGCGGTCATTGATGATGAGTCTACGACTTGAGTCTTCTTAATAAGAGGCACTGCCCCGAGAGAAACACGTCCTCGGCCGGTCAACATCACCGGACCATGGCTGCTCGATCAGCTACCAACTAAGTACCCAAGCATCACCACTTCCTTCTGACAGGTATGTACATACCGTGGATAGAAGCGACGCTGCAAGCGCTAGCATCTAGCACCCTCCACCCACAGTCAGAGCCAGCGCGTGGAGGGACTTGAGGGATTCCTGGTGCGCTGCGCTGGGCCCTCCCGCCAAGACACTTCATTGAGGCTGTGCAAATGGCCTCAACGCCAATCAGACAGGCCTGGCGAAATTCAAATGCCAATTCTCTCCACTACGGGGCAAGACCTCCCCTTTGGGTCCAATTACTTTCCTCGTTATCAGATCTTGGTCTGGCAGGTCTGGCAGGTCTGGCAGGTCTGGTAACAAGTCTGGCTTTTCCAAGAGAAACTATCAGTCTGATGTCTCTGTCTGGACCTCTGGCTCCTCCTTGGCGCCATGGCTTCTATTCCTTAGTATACCTGAGTCTTGCCTTGGCCAATGAGGTCATCCAACGCCTCTTGTCTCATGCTCGATTCGGCAGCTGGGAAATCTGTCGACCATTCCCGCCTTCGTCTAGTCTTGCCGCGCTTATCCAAAATGTTCCACGCCACTATAACACCCCAAGGCTTGTCGACATCTCTCAAGACCGCAAGTGTCTCATCAGCATCAGCATCTATTGCCAGCGTTGCGCAGGCCGTGCCGACAAGACCTGCCAAGGTGGAAGCATCACGTCAATGTGACTGCCGCATGCATCGTGAGATCCAGAGCGCACGAGCGTCGTAGCGCCGAGAATAGCTTCATGTTCCGTTTCGTTTCGCGGTCGTTTCCAACAATCTTGGGGGGGTTAGCACCGCTTCGGAAGCAGTTGCCCTCTGTACAAGTGAGGCTCGATCTGTCCTACCACGTGCTGCGAGCACAACAGAGGGTATTCCGGAGATGACTTGCCCATCAGTGTCTCACTGATTGATCCGCCCAAGCGTTCAGCATGCACCCACACAAACACACCTCGAGAAACAAACAGGTAAACACCTGCGGTGTAAAGAATCAAGCCCATGCCTTTTGGCACCTGTCGGATTTGGTATCTCCACCGCTGTCGTTTGTGCACTCCCCAGTTTGCCAAGCGTGGCTGTGTGCATCTTGTGCGGGCTTGATTGAGGGGGTGTTTTCCCATATAGTGGTCAGCCGAGATTGATGATAGAAGTTTTGATTTTGTGAAGCTTCGCAGTGCTGTAAAGGAACTAGATATGTCTTCTACTGCTGCTTCCCACGGGTCCAGACAAACATGCATTGGTGGTGGCTCAATACTTAACTACTTGATCCCACACAAAGAGCAACGATTAGACAATTTGTACGTTACACGCACTGAACAGGGCCTAAAACCGAAGTTCTGCTGTAGCATAACTACATCTGGCTTCCCCAGAACTGGAAGACCAAACAATTCACCTGTGGGCGATTATATCGGTTTGCAGTAGTTATTTCCGTTTCTCTAATGAGCTGAAGAAGACGACGACAGGAACACTCAAGTGGAGATAGAATTCGCCCATCTACTGGGGAGTTAATGATGACTTTCATTGCAAAAACACGTCGTTGATCAGGGTACGCCTTTTACAGCAAGCCAGGGCTGTGCGTAGAGTCGCAGTATCCAGGAAATCATACGCCTTACCAATATAAAAGATTTTCCGTAGTGGGTTGTTTACCGCGATCTTTAACACGCAAACTAATAAGGCAGCATGAGGCAAATCTATAGTTAGTTATGGATGTAAGTCGGTCGGCATCTAGCGAGACCTTTTTGTGCATAATCTAACGGGATGGTGTATGATCATTCAAATTATCGCGGTCAATCAAGAAACTCTATCAATGCAAATATGTTGATTCTATTGTATTTCTTTCCGTCATACAGATATTTCCCTCTCTCTCTCATGAATTATCGGCTCTTGGTAATTACATTTTAGTCAAACTAAGGCATCGCCTGTGATGTTGCTCATCATCGAATCATATGTGTCATGCGAGGCTTGGTCATAGCAAGACTTGTTTGAATTTGCACCTAAAACTCTAGGATAAACCGTTGTAGGAACCCTCTGATCCCCCGGTTTCGTAGGATCTGGTAAGAATTCATATGATCGTAATGCTAGACACCTACCCGGAATAGTAATTCGGCATGTTGTGATTTCACAGTATTTCCTATTAGCACCAAGCGATTTTCAAAAGATCTAACACTCTCGGAATCCGAGAAATACATTTCGCAAGGATACAAGCTTAGTATATGTGTCCAGTCTACGTGTCCTCGAAGAGGTTTTTTTTTAGATACAATTCGCAACGTGCACCATCCTCATCATCCTCGTGTCAGTGAGCGTCCAGTCATTCCGAGAGTCATTATCACTGTTCGTTCTTTCCCAACACTCAGATTAATACTCAAGTAGCATTACATTCGCTTTTCGGTGTTATCATTCCTTCCGCGCGTGGGACAAGGCAGCACTGCCTCCTTGACCATCTACTAAGCTCTAAACGAAACTCGCTGTGCTCTGCCCAATGAAACCACAGTGACCGCTCGATGATGCTTATATCTTATGGCCGGAAATCTTATCTCGCAAACATCTTACCTCTGAAGGCGGAGACCGGGGCGTCTCGATTCGTTTATTGAGCCGTCCGATAGTTTGCACACAGCCTCGCTCTAGCTTTAAGGGAGTAACGGAGTACCTACCGTGATGAGCTCTTCCATTCAATAATTGCCACATCCAACCTCAACTGCGACCGGAATGCTCGGCATATGACAGTCTCGGTGCACTCAGATCACGACTATCACGGCTGTGCAGTGACGACGAAACTTCCGACAAACCCGAGGGTAACGACCGTTTGGTAGTCGAGCCTCAACCGGCGCGCATAATCATTTTGAAATTATTAGTCAGAATTTCACACTACACGATGCGAATCGCACAATGTATTCCGGTGGCTTTGTATCTCTGCTCCATGTTCGACTTGGCAGTCTTCCGTATTGAGAAATCATTTTGCAGGGCAAGATGACATCCTCGCTGATCCATGGCAATTCTCTTGCCGATTTCATCGACCAATTTGCAATTCAAGTGAGTATGGCCGAGCGCCCATAACATAATATTCACATTTGTCCAGCATATCTGACTGCTCAAGTCCGTGATGAACCCTGACTTGACTTCGCCGCCCTCACGTACAGGATCGTTTGCTCGCGGGTCTACGGTAGGACTGTGATGAGTGAAGATGGCGATCTGCCTCTATGGTTCTGCTTCAGATAATGCGGATACCTGTCCATTGAAACAAGCCAAATCAGAGTCATGGGACTTGCTGTGGTGTGCGATAATCCAATTCCCAATGCTTGTGAAATCAATAAGTCGATTCGAGACAGCAGATGCCCGTTCATCAGGCGCGTGCGAGGACAACGTCCGACCAAGAACCGTCAAGCCGTCACTTACATCGTGTCGCGTCTGTTCCAGCAGCACAAGCTTCCCCATAGTAGGCGTGGGCACGCGGCCTGTTCATTCTATCCTCCCACTCGCGTACTCGAGCCTTTGCAACATCCCGAGTAGAATGGGTGGCCTCATGGTTACTGAAGAGGAAAAAGATGACACAGTATTTGCGCAGCTGCTCCCTCCCAGCCAAAACAAAAAAGGCGAAAAGCCTCGCATCGACAACTCGGCTGATGTCTCCAAGCAGGGCTCAGTAAGGCGCAGTCTGGCGGAGACCAAATGTGTTGGTCGGGTCCGTCTCGAGATGGAGATCAGACACAATTTGGAATGTCGCCGGTGCCATGATCGCAAGTCGAGCCGATGTAAAATAAAGTCTCACACATCAAGTGCTTGACAAGTCTTGGTGGTTGTTGCCCGAGTGGGTGTCGAGGCGTACTCGTAGGCTGACTGGCATTGGCAATCATGCTGTCGTCGCCACGCCACACGCATGCATTGCCCCCAGCGTGGCGAAGCACTTCACGGCTTAGTCACCCGGCAAATGCAAGACACATGCAAGATATGTTCAAACATCTTCACCCAGGTACGAGCTCGGCATGAAGCATGTCGAAGACGGTCGCGCATCTCATTGATGGAGATGTCCGACGCCAGTCTCGAAGTAGCGGTAGGTAATTCTTATGAAAGCCCAATGTTCGCGCAAATCAGTCGTTCCGTAATAGTCGGTCACCAGCCGATGAAAATAGTGAGGCAGCCTGCGGGAGACACGGTCAAGAGGCTTGTCAAAAGTCAACAATGAATGAAACCAGCAGGATACGAAATGGCTTTAGTATTTATGAGCACAGTGGCATCGGACTCATACCTAGGTAGCACAGACAGAGCTGTAGAAGAGATGGATACCAGTACCTACTTAGGTATGATATCTGCCTGCACAAGATCACCTCTATCGCGTAGTGTTTGATTTCTGTCCAAGAACCTGAAAGTTTTTGATCATGGGAGTCGCATTAGCCTGCGTGACCCGAAGCCGCACCCGACTCGTCTCTACAACCGCATCCAAACGATCAATGCGCTTGTATCCCATGGACGTCCCCGTACACGCCGTCTCGAAAGTCCCATTCCGCAGGACATCGATCGCGTACCCCCCAATGCGCTGACCCAAAGCGATGTGCTCCTGCGTGATAAAGGCGTCGATCACGTACAACCCCCCCAGATCGACTTCCAGAGACCCTGTCGTGACATTGTCGTTCATCGCCCAGTACGTATCCTCGCGACCATCAAGCACGTTCGCCGGACCGTAGCGCGTAATATTACCACCTCGAACAGCACTTGCATTCGTCCCAAGCGTAGGCGTGAGGACATTGCGGCCAAGAAACGTCTCACGCCGCCTCTTGAACTCCAACAAGATACCCACATCCTCATCCGTGACCTGGCCCGTAGTATCGGGAGGCACGTCCAACAGGAGACTCACGCTCCGACCCACGGACTGGAAATACATATCCATCAGCTCCTCTGGCGACTTAGACGTCTCATTCACATGGTAGAACCACCCGCTCCGGATGCGCGCGTCCGCCTCCGCCGGCGTCCAGTAGAGCCCGTCGCGCACCCCGACCTCGAGCTCCGCCTCGCCGTACCGCTCGTCGTCCTGCGTGCGGCTGATGGTGTGCCAGTTCGTCGCGACCCCGACCCCGTCCTCGTTGCCGACCCAGCGCGCGTCCACGCCCTGGTGCCCCCACATGACGGCCCCCGGCTGGTGCTGCCGGATGATGTTGCGGAAGTCCGTCCAGTCGAACGTCTGCACCGTGTCGGACCCGCTCGCGCCGTCGAGCCATATCTCGAAGAGGTCGACGGTCCCGCCATCGCTCGCGCGCATCATCGACACCAGCTCCGTGAGCTGCTGGGCGTAGAAGCCATTGTAGTCCCCGGGCGCATCGTCACCGAAGATCTGGGGCTCGTCGTAAACCGTGCCCGCAAGTCCCGGCTTGGGCATAGCCGGGTCACGGTGTATGTCCCAGGGCGACAGGTATATACCAAATTTGATTCCGTACTTTTTCGCAGAGGTCGCTGCCATCTGCACCACGTCTGCACTAAGGCCTGCCTCTGCGCGTTCCTTAGCCCAGATGCCGTTTCCGACCTTGTACGATGTTGTACTGGTATTCCAAAGCGCCATGCCATCGTGATGTTTGGCCGTCAAGATCATCCCGGCCATGCCCCCTTCTGCAAAGGCTCTAGCCCATTGGTCTGTATCTAGAGCCGTAGGGCGGAAGACGTCAGGGGTACTCTGGCTTTCTCCCCATTCTTCATCTGTGAACGTATTAGGTCCAAAGTGCACGAAGGCATAGTACTCTAGCTGATGCCAGTCCAGCTGTCGACTGGAAGGCGTCTGCAAATAGGCAGGTGGTGGCGCTTGAGCTGTGATCCCTGTAATTAGCCATAATGAAATGCCGAGGAGTAGCGAAGATAATGACAGTTGGCCTGGAGCGGAAATGACATGGGCTTCCTCCATCATCGCTTTTGATATATACAAAATAGCAACAGACGTCCGATTTGATTGAAGACCGGGCCCGGCCACGATGAGTCTCACTGGAACCCCGCATGGCGGAAATATTCTTGGAAGAATACGACCGAGGCCTGATTCCAATCATTGCAGCGTCGTATTCTGCCTATACGACGTAGGAAGGACTGCGCGCTATCACCTACTCCATTTGTGGGCGGAGATCTTGGCATGCTCGACCAAGTTCATACCTCCCAATACGCTCCTCGAACTTTCAGCATGCCAATTCTTTTAAAGCTGTTCCCTAACATCAATATTGTACGCGTTACTTGCAAGTTGTGTGGTAGTTCATGATGTAAAGCCCACGTGCAATGAACCGCAACTGAGTGCGTGTTGCGGTACTGGAATGAAACAGGTCTAGTCGCCAACTGCTCAGTTGACGCGAACACGAATGTGTAGGCCACTATATGTGGTAACACCGATGATGCTTATCTAAAATCCAGGTAGTAGCTCCGTACTGGAGCTGATGTTACAGCAAGTGATAGTCAGGATAGGAAGTCATGGATGATTTGAGCTGGCGGGTAGCAACACTGAGTATCGAGTATGAACCTAAGCCAGAAGAACGTACATTGACCCTGGCCTGGGCTTGGAAACAGGACAGTCCAATATCATGAAATTCATGTCTTCGCTGCAGAAATAAATCAACTCGCTATGCCTAGTTACGGATGCTTTTAGTAGCTGACGCTGAAGCTCTAGTTCTTTGTTAATGTATCAACAGATGTTGATAAGTCGATCGTGAGTGTTATGCCTCGATGAAACACTGGCTGTTGTAGGCTGCTTGTTGCAGCGGCAGAGACGACGGTACCTTGTCAGTGGCTGGATCCCCAGAAACAAATCAGCAGCCTCAAAATATGGGACGTAAATGGTCTCTGATCCGTTACCATCCTCCAATACACCTTTTGTTCCTGCATCAGGACTGCACTTGTCTCCCAGGACCTGTTATGTCGTCACTGGCCGCGGCGCAAGCACCCGTCTCTTCAAATTCTTCGACCTCAGTCATGCGCAATGCGTTTTTTATGTCATCAACAAAACGGTGCTCGCCGCCTACCAGCTCGACAATGCCGCTTCTCTCCATAAGCTGCCAGACCTCGTTTGTTCGACTTGGAGCTCGGCTGAAGAAGACTCTTACCCCTCTATCTCGATAATTGCGAACGATCTCTTCCAATACTTGAGTTCCGGATCCGTCCATTGATGTCACACCATGGATATCAAAGATGACATTTCGATTGCTGTTGCGAGGCCGTAAAGGTGGCAGAGCAGGATGCGCATTTCCCGTTCCGTACAGTTCGAGACGCCGCAGCCTATTCTTCAAGTCTCCCGTGTTTGCAAATGTTAGTGGTTCTGGAATTTTAACAATCAAACATCCTTCAATGAACTCGAGCTTTTCGGGATGCTCTTCCGCGTTATCAAAGCGATCGCTGTTTGGAACACGGCCAAGAATTTGAATTCGGGGTCGTGTTGAGTGGCGCACAACTTGCAGTAGGGAGAGGCCAATGCCAATAGCTATGCCGAGGTTAAGTGAAAAAAAGACTGTCACGGCAAGAATGATCGCCATAAGGGATAGCTCCGTCCATCCCTTAATCTTGAGGAAGAATGAAATATCATGCGGTGCTTCTTCGATGAGTGACCACGCCACGGTCATAATGAGGGCTGACAGTACGGCTTTCTGTACTAGGCTTTAGCTTCGTCATGAACATCAAGAGTGGGCGGGCTTACCGGTAGATAATAGAACCACGGCAAGAGAAACAGAATGCAGATAACAGTGATGAGACTAAGCAAAATCGAACTCATAGGACTTTTGCCGCCAGTCGACCTGTTGACCTTACTGCGTCCATAGCCGCCAAAGGCCGGAATGGCCATGAAGCAAGCGCCGACTAGGTTGGCTGCGCCGAGTGCAACTAGCTCTCGGTTGGGACTCAGCTGCATGCCTTCGATCACCTCCCCACCGCCTAAACTCTTGGCCGCAACAGATGATTCAAAGAACCCCAGCATGCCTATGAGAAAGGATGTACCCATAGCCTCTCGAATGTGAGCCATGTGAGACATCTGAAATGGATTGCGAAAGGTGAAGGCATGACCCGAAGCTGCTTCCACCTTGCCCAGAACCTCCACGCCTTGGTTCTCCCATTTCAGGGACCACGCCAACACGGCAGACAAGACAACAACCAGCAATCTGTCTGGGAAGTATGCCACTGCTGGGTAACGAGGCTGCATTCGACGCTTAAGCTCGCTTGATTCATCGACGTTAGCTTCATCATTGATCGTGGCCAAAGTGACTTACCGTAATACCATGATGATAACGAAGCTCACAATCCCAACAATAGCTGTAAGATTGTGTCGATTTCCCAAGTGAGTCAAGACGAACTCCAACTTTTGGACAGTGCTCCCATGGGATATACCGGGGGTCGCCTTAGCTGACTTGGTAAGCCCAAGGACTGGTGTCATCTGATCAATAAAGATGACAACACCGATGGCTGAGATGAAACCACGCAGAAAAGGTCGGCTTAAGACACTATCAACGAACCCGAGTCGACAAACACCCATAATAAACACAGTAGCGCCCGCGATGCCAACGGCAACACCAGCAATCTTGGCCTGTAGGACGCCATTATCGTCATCGCCATGGCCAAGGTCGATACCATTCTTAACAATAGAGCCAATCAAGAGAGAGCCAGCCGCTTCTGGCCCAACAACCATCTGAGGACAGCTACCTAGCAAAGCATATATGAAGGGATTGAAGACAAAGGCGTACAAACCGTTGATGGGAGGGACGTGCGCCAAGTTATCAGCATAAGACAGGGCCATGGGAAGATACATAGATGCCAAAGTAATAGCTGAGGTCAAATCGCCTTTTAGCCAAGACAGGTTATATTGCCTCATCCATACGAGACAAGGCACATAGTATGAAGCATACATCCACCAGGTGTCCTTGAAACCATGTTCCTCGGCCAAACGGCCGGAGGATGCCATTTTCTTGCTCTTGATCCTATTGGAAAATGTCCTTCTCCAATTTCCCTTGAGCAGCTGCGATGTGATGGACGGTATCGAAGCCTCACTATCAGCCATGGAGCTCATCTCAGCATCATGCCCTGCCTCGGGCGGAGGGGAGGTGGCGTGTGGGGAGAAGGTTCCGTGGTTGCAGGGGCCATCGTGAGGGTGGTCGTGGAGGAGAGAGGTGGTTTCGTCGTGTTCATCCTGGGGCGTGTCGGGTCGAGTACTGGGACCAGCAGAACTGGGCTCACTTGGTTCGTCGCCTTGCGAGGACGAGGAAAGGGTACGGCTTTGACGAAGACCACTTGGGGTCAGAGGGGCATGGTCGTGTGCTTGCGGTCGCGAGCCGGTCGCGATAGACGAAGGCCTAGAGGGCGCCATTGCCCAGGCTCAAGGCATAGATGCGAGAGATCAGACGGAATGGAGCGGGTTGGTGTGAGCGGCTGCGGCTTGGTGTAATCGGCAGCGCGAAGTCTGGTGAGAGGCGAGATAAGTATCGGGCAGACGCTACGATTCCTACACCCGACGCAATAGATGACACTGATCGGTACAATCGAGGAACGAGACGAACGTGTAAAAAAGGGCTGAAGAAGACTCAAGGGACCTTAACGTTGAAGCATTGGCATCAATTGTGTATATGCCAAGACGAAATAAGGCTAGATGTGACGATGACTACCTTAGGTATGCGTGCTTGCTTTTGGTCTACATATGTATGTGGTTTGGAATTTGTTTGGAAAATGAAACTGGGTGGCCTATCACGGGTATGGCAGAGGTCAGCGCAAAACCATCCACCAAAGCTAGGTAGGTAGGTCCCTAAGCTAGGTAGCTCCAGTTCCTACGGTTGGACCTGCCCGCCTAGGCCGATGACGGAAGTGGCAGCAAACGAGCCGATCTGACGGAGCCACCGATACCGATAAGCCACAGTCACCCCGCATACCTACTTCATAGTACATACTTACTTAGGTAATGTTTCCCTGGCTTGTGCCTGGCAAGCCACATGTGGCCCTGCTCAGACAATAACCTTAGATACAGGAATCTGAGCAGGTACGCACCAAAGCAGCTTTGAGACGGGTACCTAGGCCTCGAAGGTATGAGGTCCGCTTTTCAAGGTCATAGGCATGCATCAAGCGAGCACAGCAGCATTCTTTCAATGGACATATTTAGGGCTGTTTACTGTAGAGGTCTATTACTACTCGAGCTGCGTCGACGTTCCCGGATTTCCTCCTTCTAGAGGTTGGCTTTGCGTCAGTACTCGACGACAGGATCCACGTGCCCTAGACAACATCCCTGGTGCCTTGATGAAATAGAAGGTTTACACTGACTGTACGACTCGATCTTCAATATGCGCTCTGAATACTCAGTGAATTCGTAGATGTTTACATGAGAATCACATGTCTGGCTGCCGAAGCTGTTCTTCAGCTTCGCGTGACTGATGCCCCGCCTATATTTCTCCTGCGTAGGTGACGTCTGCATAGGTAGAGTTGTGCCCTTGCACTTCCATGACCGCAAACCGTATTCGTCGAGATGAGAAGCTCGAAGATTAGCTCACGATCGCACTCGTACCTCGAGTCCCTTATTCCTTCTGTTTATTGCCCGCCGCAATGACCCGATGACTGCAGCCGAGAAGTACAAAAGTGCCTCGCCAAAAAAGGGTGTGCTGATCGACTCACTAGAGTCACGTCGACTCCGAGTCGTACTGGATTTTCCGTTTACGGTTTGAAGCATTGTCTTCTCAGATGGCTGGTGGCGGCCATGAGTGAGATCTGCCATATGCCATGTGCGCGTGCGTGTGCAACTCATGAGTCCCAAGATGGGGGTTTCCATCTGTTCATCCCGGTAATGGTGAGAGAATATTTCGCGGAAAGTAATATGCAAGATTCAGAGAATTCCTTCGTTTTTGGATAGCTTTACGATCCAGTGGGAAGACGTTCGAACATTTTATGGCAAGTTTATACGAGCATCAAGTAACTCATTCCAGCGGGAGCACAGCCTGAACAGATTTTGGAAGTATCAGATTTTCAGGCCCCGTTGAACCTGCATTGCCTTGTTAGGGAACTTGGGATCATCCAGAAAATCAGCCATATTGCTGTACAAGATGGTATCAATTTAGCATGCTAATCTCCATGGTTGGATCGAGTGCTCGAATGTACTGACATGTGCATTTTGGTCAGTGTCTGACATCGGATGCCATTGCCACACTCAAAGTAAGCTTGCGTGTCGGTGAAAAAGATGGTCCGTCTAACCAGCGCTTGCTCTTGAAAACCCATCCCCGTTGATTCAGGGGACTCTCATGAACATCGCGGTTGAAGTCGTCGATGTTCTCACAAATAGAGAAGGGGCTATCTCTTTCTCTAGTAATAGCGATGCATCCTCTTGGTGAACAGCCCTTCGAGAAGCCGGCATCTTGCCCTTCTGGGCGGCTAGCTGCGAGCACGATGTACGCAAAGCTGAAAACGTCCTCCATACGTTTCGATTCTTTGCTGGAATCTCCGTCTTGACCTTGAACCATACATATCAAGTCTATCCCAAGATACCAAACACCGAGGGCCTGTGTGACGATCACCGCCTCTTTGAAAGTCGTAGGCATTTGGTGGCATTTAATTCGATGTCTGAAGGCAGCCAGTTCGCGGCGACGGCCCGTGGGATCTCACTGGAAAACCTGCCAAGTGCTGGTCAACGAGAAGCAAGGCAACAAACTGCGTATACGCCTCAGTTATATCAGCCTACACAAATAAATATAGCGGTGTTTCACTTGTTGATTCGAGTAGCACCCGCAAACCCGCCATATATACCTCCAGAGATGTTGGTAGGCATTCATTCAGTCTTGACTTAACTCCTTCTCATCCATCGTGGTCGTTCCCTGCGTACTTGCCTGAGCTAGAACGCTGCTGCGGAGCCGTAAAGTAGCCACATAACTCCCACCTCGGTAGTGTTGGACCAGTGGTGGCAGTGAGAGTATCACTACTTACCTATTACTGCAATTCGAGACCCTTGCACTCACTTGTATCGTGTAGACCTCTACATTTGAAATACAGAAGCGGCACACGTGCCCTACAGTTCACGACTCATGCTCAAACGCTGCCGGCGAGGTATTGTTGCCAGCTTGCTCTGTACTGGCTGTATTAGATAAGAACCAGCTTTATTGTGTCATCCACGTCATGATTCCTTTCATTCTAAGAACATTCTTAGGGGACCGATTGGGGTTTAAACTCTCATCTCTCGCTGAGACCGCTTCTCAGCAACATCGTCAACATGCTCAGCACCGGTCCCGTAGATGCCAGCTTCCTTCTCGTTAATCGCCTCGTCCTGTCTCTCGGCATCCTCGGTACCGTGGCGACCAATCTGGTACCAAGGCAGTGCGAAGAGACGATTCATGCTCTCGAGCGAGCGCCCGGCCGTCTCCGGCACAAAGAACCACACCCATATCCCTCCGACGATGGTGACAGCAGCGAAGCACCAGAAAGTGCCCTTGGGCGAAATGCCGCCATCATGGACTGGAAGCAGCATGTTTGGCACAGCTCTAGAGTTGCCGTACTGATTTGCAAAATGTAGAGTCATAGCGATAGACGTCGACACAGCGCGGATACGGAGGGGGAAGAGCTCGGCCGTCAAAAGATACTGCATCGAGTTCCAACCAAGTGCCCATCCGAATCCCCTAGATGAATAGCGTTAGTTATATGGCATACAATATGTGAATGGCGGAGTACTAACGAGACGTAGATCATAGCGATAGCACCCTTGCTGGCACCCTTTTCTGCTGATGGCAAAACGTAATCCTCGTTTACACCCAGTTCAGGTACGGCTGTCAAGAAGCCAGCGACGTAGATCATCGCAATAGCCTGCAGCGTGATACCAGTAAGGAGCGCGCGCTTTCGTCCGATGACATCGACGAGGAAAAGAGCGCAAATAAGCGCCGCGATCAACTTAACGATACCGAAGACTGCGCTGACGAGCAAGGACTCGCTACTGCCGGTAATCCCGAGAATCTTGAACAAGTCGGGTGCGTAGAGTGTGATGGAACCAGCACCGGACCACTGCGACATGAATTGGACCATTACACTGAGGTATATGCGATACAGGTTGCTGGGAATGAGGAACATCTCCTTGAGCACGCCTACCCAACTCGAGCCCTGGGTCGCTTCCATTTCTTCCTCATGGGCGGCTCGGATAGCATTGATCTCAGACACGACGTATAGGTCATCGGCAGGAAGGTGGCGAATGTGGGCCATGTTCTCGAGGGCCTTCTCATGCTGTCCCTTTTTGATAAGGAAGCGGGGAGACTCGTATTGGAAGAAGGTCAGGATGAAGATGAGCCCGGCGAAGATGATGTGAAGACTCGTTGGCGCGAGCTAGTGATATCAGGAATTAGTGAACCGGCTTTCAAAATTATTTGATATACAGCTGGGTGTACTCACCCATCGGGTATGTGTGGTATCGCCGAGAGTGACCTGGGCGCCGTAGTTTGTGAAGTAGGCCAGGACGATTCCCAGGTAGACGAAGCCCGTGAAGATACAAGTGCAGAGACCGCGAACAGAGGCTGGCGCAATCTCGGCGATGTAGATTGGTCCGACAACCGGAGTCTGCCCGACGCCCAAACCCGCGATGAAGCGTCCTGCGTAGATGGCACTGAGACTGCCTCGGTGGCCCATGAAGATGCCAATGCCTAGGATCCAGAGAAGACATAGTTGACGAGTGGCCCAGATACGACCAATGCGATCGCAGATCAAAAAGGCAAACAAAGCGCCGCCGACTGAACCAATCTGAACCATGGCCGAGACGTTGGCCTTGATGTTAGTCTGCGCAACATCGTCGTACTGATCATAGTTGAAGGTGGCCTGGAAATCCTTGGAGTTAAAGGCGCCATTGATTAAACCCTCATCCACACCTCTTGCGGCGCCGAGCAGTCCGAAGGATATCACAGCGAACCAAAGGCGCCAATTGAAAACGCCCTTGGGTTCGTTCAAGTCCTTGAGCTTAAAGATGTTGACGGGTTTCTTTACACCTCCAGCCATTTTGAAAAGTGGACGAGATCGGAAATTGGGGGATTGGAAGGGCCTGGTGGCATAAAACCAAGACCAGAAGGGTTCACATGAAAGACGAGGAGGAAGCGCAGGTTTTTGTAGCCGTTGTGTGAAGATGGGCTTGCTTTGGGCTGTTCCAACTTCTCAGATTCCTCCCCTCATAATAGTTGCCAAGGCCTCATGAATAGGCCCTATTTACCTACTTACCAGAGACGGACAATGAAGAGCCAGGTTCCCCTCATCGGAGCTGGCCTAGCTGAAGGGACGAGGGTATTCAGGTTCCACAGGCACGCGTAGGAAGGATAAAAAAATCTCCTTGCATCGTGTCCCCCAACCTGGATCTTGGGGTCATGGGCCTGTCAACCCTCTGCAGAGGTTGGCATACAGGCACACAAGAGTCATGTGCGCGTTGAGCGGTAAGCTGGATGTCGAATCCTTGCGAGTCGGAGGCGGGGTCCCCAGACTGCCTCTCCTTTGTGATAGGCTTGGGCGGAGGAAGCCAAGGCCGGCTAGGAGTGAGCCCTGAAATTTGGTTACGAAACCAGTGAAGTAAAGCAGTCCGAGAAACCGAGATATCAGTCGACTAAGTCAGCGTGGGACCGTCTCGTGATCCCCTTGATGTTGCCCAGCCATGCCAAGGGGCTTGTGGTCAAGACTAAGATAGGCTTGTCCGGAAAAGCTGGAGTGGTGGTGTGCTTGACTTTTTCTTGTCATGTCTTGTCGTTGACGCCATGCCAGGCTACGAGATCGACGACGGACCGTGTCTCGACTGTAGGGCTGCAGGAAGTACGAGACAAGATACCGCATCTAGGAAATCAGTCCTGCCTGAACACAATTTTGACGCGCTGAACGGTGAATTTTGCGGCTCTTTTGGTGACCTGATATAACAGGTTGTGAGAGGGTCCGCTTGAGGTGGTATCGGCAATGTCGGCCGGAACCTAGCTTACTACAGGCATACGCTGATTGCTCCAGGCCTCTGGCTGTCTAGGGTTGTTGGGGCTCTCCAAGATGAAGGACAGTCCCACCCACTTGCCCATATTAGGTGCCTCCCTGTCGGTGGTTTTGCGATAGCATGGCCCGCCCACATCGCGAAGGGGCCACGAAAGGACCGGACTGCCAGAAACAGGTCTGGACGCCCACGATGCTCCTCCCGTGGGACGGTGAGGGGAAGGATGGGGGATGGGGGATGGGGTAGGCTCGAATAGACGAGCAGAAGGCAAGCAACCAGGCTGGGAATTGGGAAAGTCATGACAGCTCCCAGTACGCTGGCACTCTGATTCAGTAGATGCTACGTTAAAAGAAGATGTCAGACTGTTTCCGCTCGGTCTTTCCCAACCTTCGGGGGGTCGGCTTTTTTTTTTTTTTTTCTTAAGCAATGTCGCCTCTGTTCATAAATTCAGCAACTTATTATTAGTGAGTAAAAGAAGGCACGCCAAAGAGACGAGATGCCGAGGAGAAGGACGAGTTGGCGAGCCGCAATGTTCTATCTACTAACTCACTACCCAACGGCTTCAGGTCTATCCCGACTGCTCAGCCATCGTATTCCCTCGCTACCCCAAATTTCCCCACGATCAAGTGATTGGATCGCTCTCAAGCACCTACATGATTCTCGGTAGCAATTCTCGATCATTCCTGGCTCGTTTCTATCCGGGCGAAGCGAATGCACCGCGCCGCACCGTCCCCTGCGCCGTCGATTACCCCAAAAGAAACCCATGTCGCTGGATTCGCTCGCGCATGGAAAAGTTCTGGGCGATAATTCCATAACCGGGGGAGAAGCCGCGAGAGGCTGAGAGTCTCGTGTGCGCGGAAAGTCTAGGGACGCCTAGTGGAGGATCGTGAGAACTTCACCTCACAATATCGCGCGTTGGAATTATAACAGTGCCATCGTGCTATGGCCAAGAAACCTAAGAACTCAAGGCGCTAGTACGAGCCGGTCTACCGGTAAAGCGCTCCATTTTTGCGTGCTTCTCGTACGTTTAGGTGCCAGTTTTCTTTGCTTGGCTTTGCTCTGGCTCGTCTCGGCGTCGAGCGCTGCTGCAATCATGGAGCTCGAGCCGACCAGAGGCCCATTGACACTGCAACTGCTAAGGCCTCCCCCAGACTTCCAAGCATTTTTCCAGGCTTGCTGTCTCCAGATCATCTCCCCCAGATCCCAAGAAGAAACGGTGTTCCGTTCACTCGGTCGCGCATTCGCAGCCCACACTTCTTGGCTGGCAGCCAAGAACACCGGCCACAAACTCACAACCAACATCCCATGGGAGCAGCGTATGCGCATTCCCAACGTCGGAAAAGCGCCGACAACGAAGAATGCCTAGCCCATTTCTTGGGGATGTGTGCAATGCGATCAGTCGCTGACGTTGACCTCGTCACGTCTTGGTGATTCGATTTCGCAAAGCAAGTTGCTTGGCGGCGCGTCTTAGACGATCCACACGAAAGTCAGTCAGCAGCCACTGCAACCGCTATAGGCCAAGACCACCAGATCTCCCCTCCCCCTCTTCCGGGATATGGAACGCAGCATTTGGGCTTGATGGAATGTGGAGGACATAGCAGTACATCTTACTGACTCGAGAGATACTGGGAGAGCTTGGAGGGTATAGTTGTCAAGTATTTTTCCTGGCCGTATTCGGGTTAGTCAACACTCGGGTCCCTCGTCCCGACAGGCAAGTAATACTTCGTTGGGCTGCCTTCCACAGCCTGACTACCTATGTATGAGGCATTTGACGGGCTGAAGTGCCCAATCATGTAGTAAAGGAGATGAACGTTGGCTTGCTACCTACTATGGGTAGGAAGTATCAGCTTGTTGCGCAGCATTTGCCACAGAGTGAGGGCTCCGAACAGAGGTGAGACAGCCAGTCGACAACCTCACTCTCGACACTTGCCCAGACTGTCTCCAACATCAGATATTAGCACGAATGTCTAGTCTTGCGGTTCTCCTGACGTATGCTGCGGCAAACATTTTCCCTTCCCTTCATGTGCCTTCGTATCCGGGCAAAGCTACCGTGATATTATCAGATAAGCGACTCAGCATCGTCATGAAAGGAAAACTGAAGCATTTCACCGATCTTGGCTATTGACTTGTAGAAGCCTGGAAAAACGAGGTGTCAAGGTCTGCAATCGGTTCTTGCGTTGAGGATCGCCTGATGAAGGTTTCATACAGACTGAGAATCTCATTCGCTTAAGCTGTTTTTGCTAGAATGTGATCGAAAGATCGTTTCAACTTAATCCTAGTTACTGATTTCAGTATACTACTGCTCAGGTGAACATAGTCCTCTATCTGCGACCAGCCACTAGTCCGCCTCTTAACCACACCTTTGTCATCCCAATCGAAGTCCCCGTCTCTTTGATTTACAAAGATGATATGAAAGCCACCAGAAATGGTATCCTACGACGATGAGAATCAACCGAGGAATATGTGCAGTCTCGAGAAGAACTTATTTCAGCACTTAGTATCTAATCACTTTCACGAAACTGGAAGACGCTGAGCTATACCACCTCCGAATCCTCATCAGTGACTAGTCGAGCTTTTCGAGAACATGAAAACCTCGCCAGATGCATCACTGGTCATATACAGACGACCCATCGCATCAAAGACCAGCCCGACAGGCCTAGCGCAGGTACCTGATGAGCAAGCTCCTTCGTCGGGCGGGGAGAAGATATCTTCATATTCATTGCTTGTGGGGTCGGCACCGGGTGTATAGGATCCATCTGGCAAGTGAGCAAATGGTACCGCCACCAATTTATAACCTGTTGGCACGTCACGGTTCCAGCTACCGTGCATTGTGACCATCAGGTTACTATATGTCGCGTCGAACTTGGCTCCAAGTGGCGCGGTATGGGCCTGGAAGCTAAGTCGTGGAGGCATCGACTCGGCCTGACAAGTGCTGTCGTTAAATGAGGGGCTGGGCTCCTGCACGAATTGCTCCCCGGTTCGGAACTTATGATCCGTGAATTCAGTCCCGTTCCACACTGTGAAGCACGTCGGATAGCCGTACCAAGCATCATTGGGCTTTGTAACATCGCCCAGGAAGTTGAGCTCCTCGGCCGGGTTATTCTGGTGAATGTCGGTCGTGACACCACTGACATTACGAATAAGCTCATCGGCGCTATTTTCGACACCCCAAAGCCTATTGACTTGTCAGTACAGTCGTAAATCCATAAGATCGAGCGTGTTTACATATTATTGCCGTCAAACGCAAGGCCGACCTCGTTGCGAAGACCGTACCCGGCATTCCAGCCGTCCTTGACGTAGTCGTAGCCAGTAGGCGTTACATGAGCCAAATCAAAGACCTTGACGAGAGCCCTAGCAGTGGATGGGTTGACTGCGTCATAGTCCAGATTGCTACCAGAGCCGTGTGCCACGACCAAGAGGTTTGGCTGATGCGATGGGATAATCAACGTCCTTGTAACATGACCAGTCGAGGACATGCCTGTGATCAGCGTAGTGGGCGTTGGACTAGTATTTCCAGTGCTTGGGTCGTATGGCCAGCTGAAGACTGATGTAGCCGAACTAGCAAACAGAGTGTTTCCATTGATGCCCAGATAGATGCCGTGGTTCAGCTCGTCGTTAGATATCAGAGTACGGGAGGAATTGATGCAGCCGTTGTGATCCACAGTATGCTGGCTGATCCCGGTGCCCTCCTCAACGATCAGGATGCGGCCTTTGCTATCGATGACGAGATCACGAGGTGAAGTTAATTCACCGGCAACCTTTACGGCAGACCATCCTGGGGCAACTTGATAGGGATTGAGAACCGGAGGAGTGTTCGGACAGGTCATGGGTTTGGTTTCTGGCACTGCGATAAGATGATGTTAGTTATTACGCACCCTGACAAAAAAGGCTCTCCTCATAGCGGATAGCTTACCCATGGCAGCAATAGCGATTCCAGCCAGTGCTAGAATCGTGAAGCCTTTATGGTAAGCCATTGTCGTTCTTGGAGTTGGTTTATGGTGGAGTGATATCAGCCTTCTACAGTTTGGAGTCCTAGCAACTGAGATGAAAATCGAGTATTGAAATTCCGGAGAGAAGAGGGCATTCATAAGGCAGGTTTGCTACCCCTTGCAGTCGACACGTGGAAGAGGAACAAACGTGGGAAGGCACTAATGGATCAAATCACATCTTTCCAGGTTTTTACTTCCTCAACCTTGATATTTGACTGCTCAAGGGATATTTTCGGGATACACTGGTCTCCGCCGATACGTCATGTTCCTACATGTGTCGGATCAAAGAGGTACAATGCTGTAGCCGAGGAGTACGTGTGCACCAAGCAAGCCTATAGAAAGGAGATACCCGACTCAAGTTAGATCCCAATATCGTAACTTTTACCCTTCTCATCTCATACTTCCGTGCCTGGGCACAGTCATGCCGTCATGGACTGCAACAATCAGCATGCACATCTGTCTCTGCGTATCAAAGCTCTCTTCGCAACATGGACATTCGCCAAATCGTTACAACTCTCAATTGAGCCAGAGATACGCTATCTTCCACCGTAGCCTTCCAAGCAATCAGAACAACAGCGCGAAGCAGTAATTATAGCAAACAAACTACACAATCAATCGCCACATTGTCAATGCTCGATGCCAGGGCGAATGCAAGATGCAGGTGGATACGTACGTAATGTATCCTGAGCCTACAGAAACTCAGTCAGTATCCAAATATGACCAAGATGATCGTGATTTGTGCTCTGCGGATGGTACCAAATACCAGCTAGGTTACGAAGTAGATATCTAGGGTTGTCAGTTCATCTCAGCTGCTGGGCTGTCTCTAATTCCGAAGCACAAACGTGTGTTTGGAAAGGCATGAGATCAAATTTACTTCGATCATCCGATGAGCTTCGATCATCCGATGAGTATTAGGTAAAAGGGATAGCATACCAAATTATTACGTGTTTTGAGTACTGTGTGCTGAAGAAAAGTCTTGCTCCTCAGAATTGGGTTATCCAAGCCTTAGGTTGCCTTACCACAATGATTCATTCCAATGGTAGGCCGATAACACCATGATGTCGCTGGAAAAAAAGAACACGAGACGAAAGGAGGTGTCAATTAATGAAGCCGTAGAAGCTCCAAAACATGAACGAAAGATCTGACGATGAAAACTGTTCCGCGAGAGACACAAAGGGACTGAATGAGTTCACGGTGAAGATAAGTACTGCGAAGCTGCCCACAGCTCAAGATTGAACTTAATTGTTATGGGTCGGCCATTGATGTTCTTCATTGAAGGTATATGGCTAAATCGTCGGCTTCACTGCCGCCCACGACAGTGACAGTATTTGTATGCTTACAATCAACCAGTTTTTTGGGGGTATATCTTAGGAAATCAATTCATAGCTCTCGCCTATACATTAGAATCGCTACTAAGAAACTCACAACATATCTTACTTCCTCTCATGCAGAAGCGCAAGCATCAAATCTTCGTAATCCCCGCTCAAGACTGCCTTCACTGAGCTACGCAGTGGTACTCTGAAGTCTCCGCACGTCTGGTATGCCGCTTTCGCCGCGTCCAAGCGGTTGCGATCCCAATACAGACTGACGACCCTGTTGATGAACAGCCTGTCATTCCGGATAGTCTTATACAGCGGCCGCTCCAGCCGCTTAGCGTCTGCCTTGGCCCGGTCCAGCGAGTTCCCGAGCATGTACAGCAGCGCATCCTCCATGTCGCCGCGGAACTCCTTCTCGATGACGTCCTCAAGCGAGCGGTGGTACTTGCGCTGGTACGCGTCGACCATGGCGTGGATCTGCGCCGCGTTGGAGCTCGTGAAGACCTGCGCCACGGAGACGGCGTTGGCGCCGATGGTGCCCTCGGTGGCGCGCTGCAGCTCCGTCACTTTCTGGTCGATCTCGGCGGGGTTCACCGGTGCTGCGTCTTCCGCTTTCGTGGCGCCGAGCACCATGCTGTAAAGCCGGAACAGCGTGTCGTCGACGTCGTCCTTGACATCCCGTAGCAGCTCGTGGCCACTGATGCGCTTGTACTCGGCGGTGATCGCCCGGATGTCGGCGTTGGAGCGGCAGAGTAGCATGTCCATGAGCGCATCCTCGTCAGTGCCGGCGCGATTCAGGGCTTTCATGAGCACGCGAGCATCGTGCTCCAGCGGGCCACGGATTAGGGCTAGAAGCGCAGTTTCCAGATATCCCCGCGTCTCGCTCTCGATGTCCTTAGCCAGATCGCGTATGAAACGCTTGTTGTAATCATTCACGAGCTGCTGCATGGCCCAGGGATTGGCATATTTGGGCGATGTAAAGACCCGTATGAGGGCTGCCTCGTCACAGCCCATGCCCTTCATGGCCTTACGCACTGCTTCCACGTCGGATGAGGTATCCACGGGCGCAGACCACGCCTTTTGGGCAGGATCATAACCAGCTGATGCAGGTGTAGGAGCTACGCCGTACCCATATTGCTGTGGCGGCTGTCCTTGAGGCTGCCACTGTTGACCACCCGGCTGTATGTCCATGAGCCCATTGCCCTTGAATGGTTTCGTGAAAGTCTGCTACTTACAGGTGCTCCATATTGCTGAGGGGGATACTGTCCTTGTGGTGGATATTGTCCTGGAGGGGGATATTGTCCTTGGGGAGGATACTGGTTGGGCGTCTGAGCGTTCGGTTGGTAGCCGCTTGGCGGATATTGGCCATATTGGTTTGGGGGAGTAGGCTGCCCATACTGTCCAGACGGTTGTTGTTGATGAGGCGGGTAAGCTTGGTTTTGGCCTTGGTAATGTCCCGGAGCCCCTTGAGGGGGCCCTGGAGGTGGTGCACCTTCGTATGGTTGGTTTTGATATTGCCCAGCAGGCGGTTGGCCCTGGGGAGGGCCATAATTAGAATATGGAGGTTGCTGCTGGTACGGAGGCTGGCCGGGCGGCTGATACGGAGGTTGATTAGGAGCCGGAGAAGTCCCCGGATGCTGTTGGTAAGGAGGTTGTCCTTGAGGAGGCTGCTGATAGTATGGCTGAGAACCGTTTCCAGGCGGTCCATAGCCTTGGTATTGACCTTGGGGTGGACCGGCAGGAGGGCCCTGACCGTAATACTGTTGATTGTGGCTCATCGTGGGGTATCTTGTGTAAATCTTTCTCACTAACCACAATGATCGCCAGGTATAACAGTAAGAGTCGTTGAGATAGTATCGAGTGAAAACTGTATTGAAAGTTGTATTGAAGATTTCAGACTTCTCGCTACTAGATGTGTATGTTATACCTCGTTTCCCGTGCTGCCTGGCCAGAGAGGCCTCCCTATCAATAGGATGCTGACATGCTCCAACGCATTCCTATTTATGTTGTGATAGTAACCCAGCTGCGCCACTCAAATGCGCGCATCCGTCAGAACAGCAGCGCCAATAGTCAGGGAGACACCTAACCGCTGGTCTGCGAGATCCTCTGCCAAGACAAACGACTGTTTACCTGCTAAAATTGTGTAACCTAGAAGGGAGATATGCCAGGGGACTGGAGTGGCGGCTCGGCTCAAGTCTTGTCTGAGGCAGTACATACATAGATCGTCTTGAAGGAGTAATGATTTAACGGACTTATCCTCGCTTTGGTCGGCTGGCGAGCTTTGATGGTGAGGCACTTCATCATTCAGGACATGATCGCTGTTGTGGACTGTGGATACTGATGGCGACCACGAGTCCAACGTTGGACTTCTTCAAGTTCCATGTCTGGATACTCTGAGTGCCCGGAATGGCAAACAGACAGGAAGTATGTAAAAGAGTTTGACGAGGAGGTAACAAGCCACTTTACGCGCTGCGGCCACGCGCTATGGTAGCCCACGGTTTCGCGTCTCTCAATCGAGATATGTACTTACATAACCTACACAGTACTAAAGGCACCCAGCCGTAGCATTTTGGTGGTCGGTCGGCACTGGTATGCGATAAGCCAACGCCGCTCTGGAGACCAACACTCGATAAGAGACCTAAACAAAAACAAGCAACAGCGAATTATCGCCAACCTGCCCTCTTCTGCACTACACGATCGCCTCCCTTGCTTTGTCGTTCGACCCCGAAAGCTGTCACTTGTTGCAGCCATCGTGTCAATGGGCTACTACATGGCTGCATGGGACTCGCTGAGTCGCAATGGACGACTTCTCCGACGATGACCTCGACACTCTCAATGCCAATGCTTTGCAGGAGCTCGAGAACAATGCTATTCAATTCACACAGCACCAACCCAAGCTCGAACCCACTGAGCACGACTTTGACTACGACTTCGAAGACGATGACCTTGACGACACTGTCGTGCAAGATGCACTGCAAACTAAGACCACTATACCATCGGCGGATCACCCCGCCGCGCTGCCAACGAGGGTAGTTCCTCAGCAAGATGCCTGGGGTCCTGTGCCTATTCCCGCGAGTCACTTCCGCCCACAGCCCATTGCTACCGTTGCGAGACCTCTGGCGAATAATGCTGCAAACTTGCGCATCTCTCAGAATATTCCACCCCACAGTCAGGCTCAGCCTTATAGCCAACACCCTCGCCAACCCTCTGCCTTGCCTCGACCCGCTCCTTCGATATCCTCAAGATACCCGCCTTCCCAAGCCCCAAGACAAAGCGCTCCATCTGCTCACGAATTTGCTGCTTTAGAAGCACAGATACTTGACCTTAAATCAAGGTTAAACACAAAGGATGGCGAGATCAGCATTGTTCGCAAACGTTTGGAAAAGTCGCGGGAGAACTATGATCGTGAACTTCAGGCCGTCAAGAAACAGACGGCAGAACAACTGGCCAAGCACGAGAGAGCAGTTCAAGCTGCCAAGGCCGCTCAGCAGTCGGCTGCCACCGAGCTCGAATTCACGAGGCGAGATCTCAGAGAGGAAGTTGATCGAGCCAAGCGTAAAGAGGGCCCTGGTACGCCCAAGAAGAACAAGGCAGCCAAGTCGTGGGGTATTGCAGATGGCTTCGAGGACGTTGAGATGGCCGGTAGCCCGAGCCGAAGGAACAAGAATGCAGGACCGGTGGCCAGCTCAGTGGTCGAACCCCCAAGGCTATTGAGAACACCAACCAAGGCCAAACGAAAGCGACCGAACATAGAAAGCCCCATCATGGCGTTGGAAACATCCGAGGATGTGGTCATGCCAGATGCAGTCGAGGCAGTCAAGAAATCGCCCAAGGACTTGCACCCTGCATCGTCGAAGCCAAGCTTGGATTACCTCAAAGTCATCCTCAACCATAGCGCGGCTCATGGGCGACCGCTGGTATTCGAGAACCTGGCAGCCTTTGCACTTCCGTCGAGCCCTAGCGAAAGCCTAGCATCAATTCTTCTTCATAGGATCGCTGTAGCAGGTGACCCGGATGACCCAATGCGACTCCCCATTGAGTTTTGTGAAAAGGTAATTCAGCTTTGGGATGGTTGCCGTAAAGAGAAGTGCCTAGTTCCTATTGCAGATCTGGTGTCACTGGTGTCGTTCACAATGCAGCTACATACGGTGGCCTTAGCTCCATATCTTGCGCCATCTTTGCTCCCCGTAGCTATGGATTCCTGCTACGAAGTCGCTATACCTAGATTCAACCATCGAGGTCTCGGGGATCCGACCGATGAGGCGTTCAAGGAGTTCCAGAAGAACATCCCTATGAGCGACATAATGTCTCTTCTCTACCTGACAGCTGCCGGATGTGCGACGTCGGAACCCGTTGGTAACGGGCTCACATCGCCAGCGATGGATTTCTGGAGCAGTGTTCATCCACAATTTGTGCTGCATCTTCTAAGCCAGAAGCAGCCGATAGAAGATTTTCTTGCGACACTGAGATTGCTTTGCACATCGGTATTGCCGGATAGCGTAGGGCCGATCAATGCGAACCATACTCCTCCGGCCATGGCGAGGTTCCTGATCGATCGCCTGTCCATGCACCTAACGGACACACTACGGTGGGAGGTGGATGAGATACGGCTACGACAGGTTCGTAACGCAGTACTGCAGACGTTGGTATCTTTCACTAGGTCCCCATTCGGGCTCGTGCAATGTGCCCAGCATGAGAGGTTGATCCCACGGCTGGTTACGCTTCTCAACTGGTGCATAGATGAGCTCTACGATGGGGACATGCACTACACCTCGCCGGATGAGAATACACTGATTGGACAGCTGCATTTGCTCGTGGCGAACACGATGCTGGTGCTACACCTACTAGTCACAGACGCCCGAACAGCCAGTGTTGCAGACGTGGCTGCAAAGTTGGCGAAGAGCACAGGAGGCTCACAGAAATATCTACTCAGCTTAGCAAGGCTGAATTTTGGGGAAGACCTAGTCTCGGAAGAGACTGCAGAGCTTGCGCATGATTTGCTTGAGCTTGCAGTAACTTCGGAAGATGGTGTGGAAATAGGAGAATTTTTTGGCGCATGAAAGCCCTACCTATCCATGGTATATTGCAGAGCTATATGGAACTGATACTTCCATCTCATTCCCGTGCTATTGCGGCATTACGTGCAGCTCTGTACCTACCTACTTACTTATACTGCGTGATAATGGATAGTCCTCTTTGCTTACCTTACGCACAAGGGGTGAGCACAGGGGGTAGTAATCTAGAAAATAATCCGCATTTGGAAAGACTGCTTGAATCGTACCTGAGGAATATCGTTATCATAACTTGCGCGCTGACATATCTGTCCTTGTCTTCGTATTCTTACCTCCAAGATACGTCAGGAGGAGACATGAGCAAGTTTGTAAGAAATAGAAATGATGAAGGAGTACATCACATTGGTTTTACTTGACATCTGGATATAACCACATGTAAGGTGCTGCGATCCGTGAATTATGATGCAGAGGAAAACGGAGCAATGGAAGGACTGCCGGCATGTGAAATGACGGAGTTGCGGCATATCATCAGGTCCGCAGCTTTTGCTCAGCAGTCAAGCCGTGGCTAAGCCACACCTGACGTCGTTGTCTGGAGCTACCTTGCAGCTTCTTACAGCGGACCGTAGCGGCCTCCTCACCCAAAATCAGGGAAAAGCGAAGAGGGAAAAAAATTAGTACAGCGCGCGGTCCCCAGTAGCCTTAGCCTCACCAGCCTATGCCAGCTCGATCTCTACCAGGTACCGAGTCCACCGGCCCTTTCATATCCATCTTTGCGACGACATCATCGTTGCCAATACCTAGTCCACACTTCCTCATTCTATCTCTCTATCCTCGAGATTCTCTCCTGTCGACTCAGCATAGTCCTACTCAACACAACATCATTCGCTGAGCATCTCTTCAGCTGTCATCCCCGCTAACTCTCTGCCAATTTATCTTTGATCCGTCCATGATCGCCAACAACGCATTCGGCTACGACACAACTCCACTTCCCCAAATCCCCTGGTCTGCCCGCCCTTGAAGAGACGCTTCTTTTGTCTCTGTCGCGCCCTTACCAGCTCAACCAACCACTCCGAGCCTCGACCTCGACCACATACGAATCGCTAGAGTCTACTCCGACCGACTCCATGACGAAGCCCCGTAGAGGGGTGCGCTTCCCCAACCGAAGCTCTAATGGCCATGCCTCTCTCGATGGCAGGAGATCGAGCATGAGCGAAGTCAGCGAAGATGGTTCCGGTTCTCCTGTCAAGACCAAGAGCTCGCCTCAGCTTGACAACATCAACGAAGTATGTCCACCACCTATGCTTCGACTGTTTGCTATACCCTGCCGCTGCAAGTGCTTCAGCGCGCAATTCGGTTTTTTTTTTTTTTTTTTTTTTTTTTTGGGGGGGGGGGAGCGCTTCTGGGTTAGACACTGATATAATGCGCTTAAATGTAGAAACAGCCGGCGCAACCGCAGCCATCCGATTATGAGAAGAAGAAGGCCAACTTTCTTGTCCGTACCTTCTGGACCTTCGTCATGATCGGCCTCTTCTTTACCGCCCTGTTCTCCGGCCACATCTACATCATTGCCTGCATAACCGTCGTACAGATCGTCTCCTTCAAAGAAGTAATCGCCATTGCGAGTGTTCCGAGCCGAGCCCGTCAGCTTCGCCCGACCAAAAGCCTCAACTGGTACTGGCTGGCTTCTACCATGTACTTCCTTTACGGCGAGACTGTCATATACTACTTCAAGCACATTGTCCTGATCGACAAGGTCCTGCTGCCTCTTGCGACACATCACCGCTTCATCAGCTTCGTTCTGTATTGCATTGGCTTCGTTTTCTTTGTCGCCAATCTCCAGGCCGGTCACCTGAAGTTCCAGTTCACCAACTTTGCATGGACGCACATGGCTCTATATTTGATTGTTGTGCAAGCCCACTTCGTTATGAATAATGTTTTCGAGGGAATGATCTGGTTCTTTTTACCAGCATCGCTTGTCATTTGTAATGACATCTTTGCATATGTCTGCGGTATCACCTTTGGCCGAACCCAGTTAATTAAGCTCTCGCCCAAGAAGACTGTCGAAGGCTTCGTGGGTGCGTGGGGTATGACCATTGGTTGGGCTGTCATGCTCACCAATGTCCTTATGAAATCCAAGTACTTTATCTGCCCAGTCAACGACCTCGGCGCCACGATTTTCTCCGGCCTCCAATGCGATCCGAACCCCGTATTCCTCCCCCATACGTACACCCTCCCGCCTCTGTTCTTCCTGCCCCAGGGAACAACGTTCTCCTTTACCGCGGAGCCTATGCAATTTCATGCTATCGTCTTGGCTACCTTTGCCTCCTTGATTGCTCCTTTTGGCGGGTTTTTCGCGTCCGGCCTCAAGCGCACCTTCAAAATCAAGGACTTCGGAGATTCGATCCCCGGTCATGGTGGCATGACAGACAGGATGGACTGCCAGTTCATAATGGGATTCTTCTCGTTCATCTACTATCAAACCTTTGTTGCGCAACACAACCTCAACTTGGGTGATGTGATGGAGCTGGCGATTACGGGCTTGACGGTGGAAGAACAGCTGGAGCTGGTTAAGGGCATGGGCAGGTATCTAGAAAATCAGGGAGTATGGGGCGCTGATGTAAGTGCTTCTGTCCCTCCCAAGTTTGGCACTCGTACTGATGAATTTTAGGTTCTCGAATGCCTTGATAAAGCGTTACCAGCCCGTCGATAGATTGAGCACACCTCAATCGGTAGATACTTGTTTGAATTCGTATTATCAGAAACCTTCCCAGTCTCTTTAAAAAAGACTGGCTTATGAATGATGATTGGGTTCGAAAGGCTCACAAAAGAATCGTCAAGCCGGTATGAAGCAGGAAATGGCAGCATAGACGACGATCCGGATTTGCCCTTAGGCTTGATGACCCGTGTATCGTAATACCCCTTGTTATTCATTTTAACATGCATAACATCTTTTCACGAGATTTCAGTGGCGGAGACCTACTCATGATCTGAAAGCAGGGGAATGGGGGAATCCGCTTGTGTAGCCTTCAGCTCGTTGGTTGTGTCTATTGAACTCCCGGAGGCAGTCATGATTTCGAGGAATATTGTGATTGGTCGGTCAATCAAGTCGTATACCTGGAGATATCTAGGGATAGGTGGAAGAAACGAAAGGAGAGATCCTTGATAGGCTTAGATTGCCAGGAGCGGCAAAGCTTATGATAACATCCTGCTCTTTAAATAATACTATACGTTAGTGTCCTCTACATGTCGGAATCGCAAGCATCAAGAACCTGCCGGATATGACATGCACAGCCCTGGCAGTTCAGCCCGTCACTCCCCGATCTCAAAGATATGATAACAGGCATCTACAATACTGTCTCGCAGTAGAACAAGTCCCCACCTCAGTATTATAGTCAATTTTCTCCATGGCCGTTGCACGTCGATACCATTGCTCGATGACCGCCGATCCCGTATACCCCGGTTTAGGTATCGTGGAATACCTCGGATCGCGTCAAGAATGGCTCTACAGCAGATGGCAATGCTCCCAGGTAGTACTATACTGCAACCCGAGAAAGCCCACTCCACTGATCATTCTGTGGTGGTCATCAGCCCAGATTCATCCGAGGCATGAGTGTCGCGTATGCTTTGCGTAATGCAATAGCCAAAACAGCACTCTGGGCAGATAAAGCCACTACGAGATGACTAGCGTGAGGCGAACCCAGTGGAATTACGGCTTTTTTGGAAACCGGTGAGGCCAAGGATCAGCCCAGGTCTCATTGAAGGAGATGGAATCGGGAGTGTACAGGTGAATCCCATCGTCTTCTTTCGGGGTTCTCTACTACTGTTTGAAGTCTGGATTGGAGTGGTAAAGTCACCATGGACATATCGCTTGCGACTTCCTTCTTGACACCTCTCTAATGCGTACCTCGACAACACAACATTTTGCTGTCAGGCGGAATTCCGGAAGCAGTGTACACATGACCCGAGAATCCAGGCCTCGAACAGCCTTACGATCTGATATGTTATACATGGTGTGCAAGAGACACTTTGACATTGCAAAAGCGATGGAAGCCTCTCGGCGCGGGGGGGGATGATATCACATGATATGATCGCAAAGGGGCAGTTTTTCTATGGACTGGCTTCCTTCCATGTTCGAATACCTTGAGATGGTTGCATCAACGAAGCAAAGGATTAAGTGCACGTGGCTATCTATCTACATACTGCCAGATTCCGTAGACGAGGGTAGGCTGCAGATTGGTGCCATGTGTGGTGGCGTAGAATGTAAGGTAGGGCGGTAGGATGGACGTGCTGCTATCATACCCACCTACCTCCAATGCGATTGATGGGCACCGTGGCCGTTGCCAGGATCAGGGTACCATCATCCGTCGGCCGCAACAGGACCAAGCTATAGATTCTTGCGACTCGGTCAGCGAAGGAATGGCGACATCTCTGATCTCGTGCATCGGTGCCGAGGTCTGACTGTATTCCTCAAGTCGTGATGCCTGTTGTTGGTTCAGGACTGAGGGCCGTAATCTCTGCACACACACTCGTTGGGCATCCTTGCGGGCGTCGACGATACGAGAGAGGGCGGGTGGCGGATAACTGCCCCGAGGGTTCGACAACAACTTCGTCCGATGTGGCCAATGATGCATCGGCATGCGGCAGATCAATGGTAGGTGGGAGGCACATGCACGATCCTGTAGAAAGTGATGTGATAAAAGACTCGCGAATAGAAAGTTTGCACCAGCAGCTCACAACGAGAACACTGCTGCTGTACGCCCTCGCACCCTATGTGGTTTCTCAGGAAATAATTATCGCGCCTATGCGCGGAGTTTGAGTATGGAATGCGCTGGCTCTGCCGTGTACAGTAGCAAGCAATCAGAATGCAATCAGAATGGCCAGCGCTGGTGGTACGGATAGGTATTAGTCTCCGGTATATTATAGCGACCGCCACCGTGCAGCACGCGTCGAACAAGTAGAAATGCTACAGAAGTGCAGGAAAGAAAGCTGGAGAGGACATCCGAGGCGTTCGTATCGTAGATCTTGAAAGCAGCGGCGGAATTCTGCAGGATCGGCTCCCTGCCTACATGACGATTGCATCTTCTATTAAGTTCATCGACCGGTGGCCCTAGTACCCGGTGCGCGGTTCGGCGTGGGCGCAGCATCAAGCTGTCAAAATGCTTCTGTGCCTGCCGGTAAAGGAACACTTGGAGCACCCAGAGCCCGTCTCATGCGAATGGCGACCAACTGCATAGGCCGCAAGGGTAATTCATGGGCATCAGTACGGCGCAATCAGCCTTATGGTATGGCTGCATATCGTCAACCAGCATTGTCGGGGAAGTTAGGTGCAAGCCGTCGTCTATTAGCTTGGAAGGCGGTAGCATTGCGCCTGAAAGGACCCCCGTCTCCGGGTTTGTCAAGTCGCACACATTCGGAGGGCCGGCTTCAACCATCAGGTACACACCTCCTTAGGATGAGAAGTACCTAGGTAATAGGCCTATGTAGGAATATGTAAATAGATGCCTGCAGTCCCGGGTCTGGTGATACTCCGTCAGAGCTCCGTATGGGAGGAACTCGAGGTTCCTTTCCATCCTTGTGCCGCAAGCCGACGCCGCTGCGCCAGCAACCTGAGAGGGATCTCGGGAATATCACATAACATACACTCAACCAGCAAGAGGAAGTGCAGATAGTACCTAGGTGGTTGTTGAAGTGTGGATAGGGCCCAGAATCCAAACCGATCAGGCAGAGGCTGGCAGTCAGTCATGCAGGGACTGCAAAGTACTGCGAGGTATGAACAGATAGAGATGTGACCTCACACTTATCAGTCATCCGCCGGTCAGTGAAGCAGGTGCAGGTGATCAAGTGACAATGAGTGTCGCTCCCAAAGTTGCTGCACCAGGCAGGCCTTGGCTTAAGGCTCAAGGCAGCTCATACCCTGCCCGTAACCGTACCTACTCCGAAGGGTTCTGGACTGTGGCTTCAATGTTGCACGCAGGCCTTCTGTCATGTGCCCGGCTCGGGGTTACACTGGTTTTGCACGGCGGCAAACAGTTCCAGTCAACACGTAGGTCCTTAGAATGGATGTCACGACCACAGCCCCCAACAACTCTTTTCACAATCATTGAGTGACTGCCAATCATACGAGCCGTGCTTGAGTCTCTCGCTCTTGCTCTCTCCATACCTACCTACCTACCTACCTATCTACCTACCTACCTAGCATCCATTCGCAGTTGCCTTCATTAGTCGTTGTGCCACGACGGCATCGATACCCGATCCTACTCTACAACGTCGGGCGGACGAAAAGAACACCCCTGTGATCAAATGCAGGTGATAACTTCCAATGCGGATCACTATCTTTCTGCTACCTTGCGGAGTGGCGCCTGCTACAACTGTACTGTGTACAGTACTGAGGTAGGTACATACTTAAGAGACAGCAGAGACACCGGCCCGTGTAAGGTTCGGCTCAAGGGCAAGTACGCTGGCCTAGTACACCGGCCTTGGCTTCTCTCAAGCCGTCCTTTCGGCGTGATTGGGTACCGCCAGCACGGCGCTGGCTGTCACTGGCCAAAGAGGGGGATTCGAGTGAATCCTAGTATCACCATCCGGGCAGAGTCCGGGCGCCTCCCCAGTCAGAGCCCAGTCAATACAGCCTCCGTTTCAAACCCTATGCATGACTCTACATAGTAGTAGGGAGTCGTGATTGCCAAGTGTTCCCGTGTCTGCGTTCGTGATTATTTCTCATCTTGTCAACCTGTGCCTACCTGTGCATACCCTTGGGCACACTGCAGGCGCCCACTTATCACGGGCGGGCAGGCAAGTAGGGTGGTGTGCCCTTCTGCTACTATCACCTGCTCACCATCGTGTGGCACAAAGAGGCGCGCTCTCGGCTGTGTTACTGGTCTGCCTAAGTATACCTAGGCAGTCAACCTCAGGTGAGGTACATCTGATGAGAGGGAAGTCGTAATACTGTCTCGGCATGACTGGTGAGTCTTGTATCTTACCCGTGCTGGGGCTTGTGGGTGTGAGTATTTTAAGTACGGAATCCCATCTGTCGGAATGTTTGCTACGTTGAAGCGGACCTCTTCCCTCACTTAAGAGCCTACACTCCCCAGCTGATTCCTCCCTTACCACTTAAGTAGGTGCCGTCGTCAGTAGTATGGCTCTAGGGATTTCACTCAAAGTGCCCTCATATTTTCGCTCTAAACACGTGAAGAAGAGGAGGTCCAGCGACTCTCTATTGATAAACCCTAGCGAAAACTCGGAGAAATATGATGTACCACGCCATCCCGCGGCTACTGGGCCAGACGAGGGAACCGTCCAATATGACGAGCAGCTCAACAGCGCATTCTTTCAGAAACTACCAATCGAGATCAGAAAGATGATATACGCTTTTGCGTGGCCGGGTTCCCATGACCATCGATATCACGAGCCGAACGGGAGGCACCTGCATTTCAAGGACGGCCACTGGACCAATACTCGGTGTGTCATGTCCAAGGATGACGAGGACCTGGACCTCATCCAGAAGAATATGGACTTGATACGAAACACTGGCCAGGGAAACTTGCTCATGTGGCAAAGAAGACTGGCATCAACATGGGGCAGCCGTCATTGGAGATGCGAAGAGAGAGTCGAGTACGGAGGGCCGACTCGCATTGATCAAACACACATTGGTTCAGTAATGATGGTCTGCAAACGCATGTAAGTGCAGCCCCACGATAGGAAAGACCAAGGGTCACGTTCGGATAAACTAACTCTTTCGAAGGTATCCCGAAGCGTTGGAATCATACTTCGAATGCCACAAACTCATCTTCAATGACATCTCTTCGTCACACAGGCTCCTCGTGTACCAGCCCTCGCCATACATCAAAAACATCCGCCACTTGGATCTGACCTTCAGCCTGCCCTTCCACGAGTGTTCGCCGTTCACCATCGACATGCCCAGAAATCGACTAAAGCAGACTCTGCAGTCTCTTCGTCACATCACATATCTCCATAGCATACGTCTATCCTTTGACGTATGGGACAGAGGTCCTTGGCGAAAGCTGCCAGAAAAAGCCATTATGCAACAACTCGAAAGCCTGAAGTCGTTGAACGGATTGACTGTCGAACTTCCCCCATCATTACCTATCAAAACCCCTTTCGCAGATTTGAAAGAAACCGACGTACGGGAGGACAAGCGATTCCGGGTCGTAAGACGGCCGCCTCTCAGATACTGGCAGTTCAACCCCGGCGAGGTAGAACATTTCACCTGGCAGACTTACAAGAAGGGCAATCACCAACATTGCTGGATCACTTTGACAAAGGCTGCGAGATTCATATCGAATCCTTACCTGATTGAGTTCAACGAGAGGCATTGATCAGCTTGCAGATCCGAATGCGTGTTGGTACAGGGGGCGTGAGACTCTGCAGATGCATTGCATCACATGAGACTATTGGGGTCTTGCTCAAAGTGAACCATAGAGATGACTCCAGTAAGACGACACCAGTGGTTGGAACACGAACCGATTTCTTCCGCTGCCAACATAGCATAATCTACCTCCTAATAATTGAACTCTTGACACACGCTCATCCGAGAGCATCTGCACTCTAGCACACAAGCATTGTTAGCTAGCATTGACAACCAGTGATCAGCGAGTGTACGGCACAGCAAGGTTTGACCACGGGCCGAAAAGCCCTCTCGGGTTCAAATGATGCAAAGACCTTGCATGCCCTGCAGCACTACGGGTGCCGATTCCCTGTCCTTGCGACGAGGGTTACATTAAAAAAGCGGCAGCGCAAAATATCTTACCAACTGCAGCGAGACTTACCAAAGTAGTATGTAGCGCGCTAAACATCTTGTTATACCCGCCAATCAAGGCCTTGGATGGTTCTCTTATTCACGATGCACCCGGTCGCGTAACCAACACACGCTCCAGTATTGCCTCTTTAGGTGCTGTGAAAGCGTACCCGGCGCCTATCAATCCATCATAATGCTGCTCGAGCCAAGTAGCAAGCGCGGTGATAGGACCAAGGAGGCTTCTTAATAGGCACATCTTATCAGCCTACTTATGTTTCAAGAGATGGTGGTGGTGACATGACATGACACAATATGTTGGTTGTCAGACCTGACACCAAGGTGTCAGAATTCTCCAAGGTATGAAGAGTAGTTGCCCCCTCGAAAGTTCTCCTCTGTGCTCTCCAAGTAGCAAGATATCACTCATATCGAGGTTTGCACCGTCACAAGTCGCGAGCGCACACGGGTCACCATGACATCAGGTCAACCTCTGACGACATCCACCAGTCTTGCCTGTCTTCAGGCAACAGCAAAATCACAACTGCATACGACCTTTTTCGGGAAGCTCCCCTTGGAGGTGCGGGAAATGGTATATGCTGAGTGTTGGATAGTCTCCGGCCTCAAGCAGCATGTCTTCACCTACGGAAGCAAACTCACACACTCTCCCTGTATTCTGGCCGAGGGCGAGGTGGATACAAGACTCGAACAGCTCGAACATATCAACACACTTCGGCGAGGATCACGTCTGGGCTCGCGGCCTCCAAGCATCGACCACAAATGGGCCTCAAGGTTTACGTCGAGGTGGCACGACCACTGGCGCTGCGAGGAAGCGATGTCTGAGCAGGAAGGGGACCACGGATGCGTCAAAACCCTCTTCCTTCCCGTGCTGCTCACATGTAAACAAATGTGAGATTCCACCATTCCCACCATTTTTTCATCGGACAGTTCTTACAAGACTGCTCAGGTACATCGAAGCATTCCACAGTCTTTACGCCTCCATCATCCCCGTCTTCACAGACCTAGAAACAGCCCAGCGCATGCTTGTCACGTCTCCCTCCCGTAGCACCACCCTCCTCTCCTCCCTCGAGCTCTCCCTCGCCTTACCCTACCATACCCTGCACCAGCATCGCCTCTACCAGATCCCGAGCCAGTGTCCAGGGCCCTGGGCGGAGCTCTGCACGACGCTCTCGAACCTCGTGCGCTTCGCGTCACTGCGACGCGTGCGGCTGCGTCTTGACCTCGCGCCCTCTTCCTCTTCCTGTTCTTCTCCCGGAGACAGAGGCCCGGGGGGCGCGAACAACGGTGCGAATGGTGACGATGACATCCACCACTGGTGGCAGGTCCGCGAACGCTGGGTCCTGTGCGCCGTGCGCGGCATGCTTGCGCGCTGCCTGACGGTGCAGCTGCCGCGCGTCACGCACCTGGACTGGGCGCGGGCGTACCAGTACCAGGACGGGGACGAGACGCCGTTTGTGCTGGAGCGGTACCAGCGGCTGCCGCCGTCCTCGCTGCTCTCATTTGGCGGCTCTGCTGCCGGAAGTGGGTCCGGGATCGGGTCCGGGGGGATCGAGTATTGGAAGGGAAGGGGGCAGCCACATTACCTGCATTGGGGAGGCTTGGGCGGGGTTTGTGCCGAGGTGGACGCGAGGGGGAGCCGGCGACTGCAGAGGGCGGCGGAGGGACTGCGTCATTTGGTATATGGGCTCAAGTCTGGATAGGCCTGGGTAGGGGTAGGGCTGATTTTCTATTCAAAGATCACTGGGCAAGGGAAACCTGTCTATTTTGATGTGAGCGGGTTTAGAAGTCTCTTGACGTGACATCATCGATCGTATTGTCAGCGATGATGTTTATTAGTAAGAAGCCATGATCTCCTTTAACCTTGTTGAAGAGACTGAATACCTAGTTGGATGCAAGTGAAGTAGTCCAGTATGTTGTTGGTCTACCTCGCCGTTGATTTGCACCTCGAGGACATGCAACACTATTGCATCAAGACATGGGAGGCAACAATGGGAAATAGAGCAAACCAACCTTCAACGTACGGCGCGAGTGCTAACATCACCGTTCTAGCCTATGAAGTTGAACAATCCAGAGCAATTGACCACACGGAATTGTAATCGAGTATGATGCTCTTGGGGTAGGATTCTACCCAGGGGCCTGACCCTGACGGCTGATCATACAACCGCGGTAAGCAATGTACCCGCGACGTCGGTAAGGATCAGCGAACTGTGTTGTTCTCCTAGAACCGGGCCGCCCAGGTGAAGCTACGGCTAAAACTTCCAGCCGCTAGTTATGCGCGTCCGATGAGGCAATAGTCCAATGGGTTCACAGCCGAGCATGTAAGGGCAGCGATCCCTGAACCGAAGCCGTTCAAGAGAGGTCAGCCGGTCACATACACGACTGAGCCTGCATGAATGGAGATGAGCCTGAGGTCGGTACTTGAGATTAAGAGAATCAATTGGTATATATACAGTGTTGTACATGAGGGTATCATCATCATCATTATCAACATCATCATCATATTCTCGGGGGTATCGTCGACTCCCGGACCGTCCAATCCCGGTCCACACGTATCGCCAATCCTCTCGGGGACCTGACCTCAGGACGCTCAGGACGCGGTCCCGATAGCCCGTCCAAACCACCTGTTACCTTGGTCTGGATGCCCGACCGTAGCCCCATACCTTCCGTGGACACCGCTGTCGGTGGCGTCTCCGGATACGAGCCTTGCGTACTCCTCCTCGAGAAGGAGCGCTGGGGCTTTGTCGGACTGCTGTCTTCCTCGTAGGCGAAATTGAAGGAGTCGCTCTTGTCGCCCTCTAGCGACCCTCGGAGGCCACCCCGGTGTCCCAGTCCCTCCGCGTCGTTCTGGTGCGGGCGGTCGTGCATCTCGTACCCGAGCCCGTAGACCAGGTCCGTCTCGCTGCCCGCCGTCGTGGGCTTGGAGTCTCGCTTCCCGTATCGGCTCAGGCCGTTCAGGCTCGGCTTGGCGGAGCCCTTGGTCGGGAGCCCGTCGCCGTAGCGCTGGTAGCTCCGGCCGGACTTGCTGGCGCGGGTGGCGAGGGCCGGGAGGACCCGGCCGACCAGCGGGCGGATCGTCGCGAGGGCCGCGGCCATGATGCCCGAGCACAGCTCGGCAATCGACCAGCAGGCCGAACTCCAGGTATCGTAAGTGAAGTCGGAACCGCCACTAAGGGTGGTGAGGCGCACAATGGATATGGTCGATGTGAATATGCCGATACTGAAGATACCCAGCAGCGCCACTTTCTGGGAGCCGGGAAGCTTGAGCTTCATTAGGGAGGGCAAGGGAAGGAATAATATAATCAAGTCGGTGACGAGCACACCGACCGCGTTCAGGTACACGCCTGTCTGTTGATCCTGGCATTTTGCATCGATCGATTTGTCCCAAAAGCCGTCGATAGGTATGCATGCGAAGATCACCGCCAGGATTTGGCCCAGACACCAGCCTCCGATCAGAACCATGGCGACGACATAGGTGATTCTCATCGCCTGGACTTGCCGGAAGACGCGGTAGTATTGGAATAAGAAAGTCATCTTTATGAAAAACATTGCTATATTGTACCAAATCTCGTTGATCCAGAATAACTATCGCCGATATGTCAGCTCATGTTCTGGACAGGAGTATAGGGATAACCTCTCTACCTTTAGGAATATCGGAAAGTCGACAGGAAAATTCAAGTCGTACATGTGCCGCCCTAGACTTCCGGTAGCGTTGATACATTGCGAGACATTCATCCCAATCGTCGCAACCTGTATTAGGTACGTTAGCAAGTGCCATAAGCTCACGATCCGCATCGAAGGCCACGGCAAAGCTCCCGTTACGCACCATGGACAGCACTGCCATAAGATCGTCCACGCCCATCTGGTTTATGATAAAGTATCGCGTGTAAAGCCGCGCAATGAGTACCGCGAAGGCCAGAGAGTTCGTGATAGCCCCAGCAATGATGACATAGTGACCCTTTGCGTCGTGCGGGAGCACGCTGGGATCCAAATTCGAATCCATCGCGCCTGAGATAAGTTCACAGTCGACTCTGGCTCACATATCTCGGAACGAGCCCGGGAGAAGAAAAACGTAGAATATAGCATGGGGGGCAGGGCCCACGAACAGCAGCATGGGCTACATAAGTATACGGCCGGTAGGTATGGGTCAACGGAGACCCAGGTGCCAAGAACTCAGCGACGAACGACGTCTGAGGACCCGAGTGCCTTATTTCATCGGATCTTCCCCGTGATCGACAAAGAACGGGGTCCCGTTGTCATGTCCATGGCTCGCTCGCAGGTCGCTCGGTCATGGATAATGAGCACTGAGGGCCCGGCTAAGGTGGGACGCATTGACCTGGCTTGGCTGCTTCTGACCAGTCGACATCGAGGCAACGAAGGAGGACCTGGGAGGACCTCGACGGGCCCTCACATTCTGGAAGGGCTTGCCGTGTGCGGGCGAGGACCAGGTCGGTTCGGGATGTGGTTCCTGTTTTCTTTTTTGGAGGGCTCGGCTGAAATGCCAGTCAGAGCCTAAGCCCGCTGCATGACGGCATGAACACTGCCCCAACTCTTTTCCCTCTCCTGCAGCTTCAATTTCAGGAACACGTGAAACGGCGACGCCAACGACACACACGAGCTTGCGCGTGCCTGGCCCGAGCAGCCCGAGGTGCCCGAGCTAGCTGAGAAGGGCAGAAGTTGCGGAGAGCTAGTTCTAGTGGCTCGAGAAAACGTGTCGATATCCGGCATTGGGCGATAGCAGTGCCGGATCTTCTCATCTGCCTTCCTAAAAAGGTGCGTTCCTAAAAAGGTGCGCCTACTTGACGAAGCTTGGGAAGCATCTGCGAGTCAGTTTCGGGGAATCGGTATCATGCCGCTGCATTCGCAAGAATATTCCCGAACTTATTAGGTATTGTACCACCTATCATATCTATGGCGAGGTGGGGGAAGCCATGCTATAGAGCTGCTCTGCTTAGGAGGTAGTGGTGAGTTAGTACGTATTACATAAACGACCTACATACTTCCATGTATGTATGTAGAAGTCCCTTGGCCAAGTGTGTCAGCTCAGCCTGCCCCTGTCCGAAGGGTCCCTGATTGGCGCACAGCCCGGAGATCAGGTCGCAAAGGGTAGTTGGAGACAAGTTGAAGCTGCGAGCATCATGCAAATGAGAAGCGAGCCCGCAAAACCTGCCACACTTCTAGACAAGAGCTTCAGGGCGGGGTTGGCCCGGATCTCTACTGGGCCTTACCGGTGCGAGCGACAGGCTTTTCTTGTCTGCTTCGGAATGCCGAATTGTTGGATTATAAATGGCTCGTGTTTTTGAAACATCGCCCAATTGCACGTGCCAGACAGCGAGCTCTACGATGATCACAGCCCCTTTTTGCACCCCTTGAACGGTTTTATGTGCGTGATGCGATCCAATGCAACAGTAAGCAACCAAGCATCCGTCAGATCATCGTAGGGCTAAGTGCTACGTATGTATGTATGCGGAATCCATAAAATATGGCAACCTGGCAACCTGGGGAACCCCAGCGGCCGTGCACCTCAGGGCCCTTGCCCTTCCAGCCCGTCGTCTTGGGGCTTCTCACAGAGATCCGCGCCAGGGGCGCTTGTAGGGTCTTGTTGCGAGCTATGGCAACAATCGACAGGTCTAGTAGATCTCCATGGAGGTAGGTTTGATCAGAGTTTGTACAAATGCATCTTGTACTCGGTTAAACAGCGCCTAAGGAACTTCTGGCAACCGTTGCGAAAAACGGTGCTAAGCGATGCTACCGGTAGGTAGAACTAGTGTTGCAACCTCGCGACAATTACCATCACGGACACCACTGACACCGGACACTAGTAACAGCGGCATTCCCGTCCAAGGATAAGAGATTCCTGAGACGTGCCTAATGAGTCAACAGTGTTGGTCGAGTACTACATACCTATTGAACCAGAACACCCAGACCTTGGCAACTATACCATATGTAGTGAGCTTTACATTAGCGATAGCAACCGAGAAGATCCGCGAATACGAGCCGCTCTTAGTCATCGTTTGTACCGGCTCGTGACATATACAGTGTGTCCGTGCGGCACTCGGGAGGCTTCTGGGCGTTCGTGGCTTCTAGAGATGATAAGGTTTCATGGTGTAGTTAGTTCCATGTTGCCTCGCGAATTCTAGTGTTGGGTTGGGAGATTTGGTTGGTCATCACCCCTGCTTGCCTCATCTCCTTCCCCGTTCCCTTACATTTTATACAACCTTAGTACGGGAGCCCAAGCCGTGTCTCCCAGATATCTCAATACGTCTCCCTGATCAAGTGACCGCCAAATCTTTTCAAGGCTTATTTCACTTCGGGTCCCAGATCGATATTTCGGCTCGTCCAAATTGGATCTATCCTGCAAAGCTGTGGGTTGGCATCAATGGCTCTCCAAGGAAAATTATACCGGATCATCGTCAACAGGAACTGTGTGACTTATTAAGGCAAGATTCGGTCTGGCAATAAGAAATGTCACACCATACGCACTTCTCCAATCTTCATCTCTAGGTACTCTCCACATTCGAGAGTCTTCGCGTGCTTTTGTAAGGTTTGTCAACGGCGATCACTTACCCAGTCATTAACCATTGAGAAAGAAAGGAAGGAAAACATCCCACGGCCAGAAAAACGCGACACGCAGAGGAAAAAGTAAGGTATCATTCCTCTAATAGTTTTCTATCAACGCTTGAGGACCTATAGGAGCCGATCTGCCTTGTAAAGTACATGAATACGTTTTATTTGTTGATATACGATCATTCTTCCCCTGAGTGTTTGAGCATCGTGAAACCACAGGGTTCATACATCAAAAGGGAACTTGAAAAGCACTCACGTCACAGTATAGTTCGATTTACAACTGTCGGCTACGAATACCTTGGTTCCACCATCAGCTCATATGTCTGGCACCTTCCACTGAACTTCTCAAGAAAGACGTCTCGAAGGGAACATGGTATTTGTGCCACCCCGGTACACGCTATAAGTATTACGACTCCGTGGTAAAATTCACAAGATCCAAGTGATGGACGTGGGATGTGGAACTTCAAGTAGGCTTCAAATAGGCCCCCATATGTCGAAAGGATAGCTATGACATATATCATATCCACAGAGGTTAAGAGTACACTCCATGCAGATATATGCCAGTGCGTTTCCCGAGCATATATATACAGACTTATCCTGCGCGTGATCCTCCCAGCTCATGTGATTTCGAGAATGACAGATCACATGGACCTTCGTACCGGTAACAGCTGGCCACCAGGGGAGTCTGATGATATGGGGCGCCCCTGATACTCTTCGAGGCCTCATGTTATTGCTTGAGCATCAGAATTGATTGAGTCTAGGAAGGTAGAGATAACACAGGGAGGTCTTTCCCTCGCGGTGTACTGATAAGTCTAATGCTACATTATAGCTGGAGACGTGACACTCCCCGACTCGAAACGAACTAGTCAAGCTCAGCTAAGGAGAGGTGTGTCGGCGACATGGGGGTAACTAGATGAGTTACTATCGTAGAGTATACGATATCTTGTGTGGGCTCTGAATTGGCGTATGAATGGACCTTCTCTAGAGGGCTAGTATCACTTGGCAATCCAGTAGAGGTGTTCTCCTCTATTAACGTTACCCGGTTGTCTTCTCGCAGATAGTTTCACATTGATGATGCGTGACAATAAAGAGCCAATGGTCTTCTTCTGATCTCCAATACAGACGTCGCCCTGTGTCACCCACCATCGCGATTATGCAGCTCAGTAACCGCGCATCTCGACGAATCTGATGGCTAGAAGAGGGCTGGAGTAAGACTACGTATGGGTGAGCCACCTGTCCGACACGTAAATAAATATGTGGCTATGGTTGGCTTGGTCGTACTCTTGAGCGTTCTTGCCCCAATTGCTTCGCCTTGACTGTTGCTCCAGCGCTTGTCGCCCGCACCGTCGAATTTCTTGCCTGGGCCACCTATCAAGCCGTTCATCGATAACCCGCGCCATATACCATTCACCGAATCCCATCTCGAATTCGCAGAATGGGGTCGGACGTACGGTCAGAATGCTCGGGCTTCATGGGCTGCGACTCCGCCCAAGTGCCAAGGTTGTGATGATTGATAGTTGGAGGATGGCTCGCGACCTTCTCGGTCCGCATAGTGCCAAATGTTCAGGCCGTCCATCCGTACCCATCGCCGACTACCTCGTTCCAAGCGACAGCCCGGTCATATTCATCACGCACGGCGCGAGGTGGCGCGGGTTTTCGCAAGACGACTATGAAGTTTCCATGAGACGGCAAAGTCGAAAACTTCATCCATCACCAAAATGCCAGGTCATCGCAGCTCATGTGCGAGCTTCTACAAGTGCCAGAACGCCCTCATGAGCATTGTCACGCTACTCTGGCGCCATCAGCTTTCCGCATGCCAGTCTCACAATCTCGGCCCGGAAACGGTGCTGCCTCAAGCGAATACATGTCGTATTCGACCATGCGTCTACCTACCTACTCGCTCTCGGTAGTTGACGTGACATGTATGGCTGTTTGATGTCAGGCCCGAGTGTAGTCGCGTTCTGTGCATCCTGTTCTCTTATAAGGAAGCTTGCATGCCGGAGTGAATTGGTGTATCTGTAAGTAGGTATGGAAGGTGGCGTACCTCCGGGACGCATGGCTCATTGCGGACTCCGGGGCTTCCGGAAGATGAACGAACCATTGGTGAAGTGTTGGATGTAGTACTGTGCGCTTAGATGATTACCTTCACTCGATGATCGGTATCAGAGTGTGTAAAAAGCTGTGATTGGCCATGGAAGGCGAAGTTCACGATGCATGTCTAACAGGAATATGCCGATGGTATAATATTGATATCATCTCCTCTCATGGATGATACCCGTCACTCAGCAGCAGAGAAGACCTGGGCACCGTAACCCAGTGGAGAGGAACCGGCAGCGCGGGTTTCTCCGTATCGTTCTACTGCAGTGCGACGCTAAGGGAACTCCCCCCCTTGCCGAGGCCTTCCATTCCCCATCCCAGCCCATCCAAGCCCTTGTCGGTCCCCCATTCAGTGTCCTTCAAAGCCCCCCTTTTGGGTCTACTCTGGTATACTCCCCACCCACTGGCGTCTCTGGCGCTGCTCGGCGCTCAACAAAAAATATGCTTCGAGCGTCAAGACAAGAAACTCAGTCACGTCAATCAGGTAGGAGCGGCATTTTCTCTCAGCGTCGCCTCTTTCCTCTCATTAGTCGGCCATGTGTGCCTGCGTGCCGAGTCCAACCCAGATGTTTAAAGGGCGCTTAACCTCCTCCCTGCTCTCATCTACGAGACGTTCCATTACCAAAACATCCTTCCCGCCTCCAACCCTGCGCAGCAGCAGCTTCTCCACCAGCCCCCCCGCAAGCAGCAAAGACAGTTGGCGCACCATGGCTCAGTCAGATATCTCCAAGTATCTCAAGCAGAGCCACGAACGTGTCTTTGAGCACAATCGCACCTGGGCTACAGAGCAGACCAGCAAGGACTCTGAGTTCTTCACCAAGCTCTCCGCCGGCCAGAGCCCCGAGTACCTATGGATCGGGTGCAGCGACTCGCGTATCCCGGCTGAGCAGATCACTGGACTGGGGCCCGGCGAGGCGTTTATCCACCGCAACATCGCCAACCTGGTCGTCAACACCGATCTCAACGTTATGAGCGTGATCGAGTATGCCGTCCTGCATCTCAAGGTCAAGCACATCGTCGTGTGCGGCCACTACGGCTGCGGTGGTGTCAAGGCCGCCATGACGCCCCAGGACCTGGGCCTCCTCAACCCGTGGCTTCGGAACATCCGAGACGTCTACCGTCTGCACGAAAGCGAGCTTGACACCATTGCCAATGAGCATGAGCGGTACAACCGCCTTGTGGAGCTCAGTGTCGTCGAGCAATGTCGGAATGTGATCAAGACGGCGGCTGTTCAGCAATCATACGCCAAGAACCAGTTCCCCGTCGTACACGGATGGGTATTCGGCTTCCATGATGGGCTGCTCAAAGACCTCAAGGTCGATCATGAGGCTATGCTCCGTAGCATTCAGAAAATCTACAACCTGACAGACAGCTGAAAGAAATAGAGAGGCTTTTACATTACGGCTTAGAGAGATCCTGGTAGTCGCGCGACTGTGTACAACAATAGAGGTAGATAGGGTTATGCTTATTCTCCTTGACCTATCTCGATGCAAGCAGTTTTCGAAGCGTGCTGTACAGGTTTCCAGTCAAATCACCCACTACTGCACGCCGCATTGGGTGAGCCTCAGCTATTGTGCTAAAGACGTTCGGAGCCGAGAGCCTCGAGGTACGCCACAGAGGACGATGAACGATCTTTCTAATCATACCAAGCATATGGCCCGTTCCAAATACCCATAAACGTAGTCATTTCCTTACTTCTTGCAGAAGCCTTGCAGCCGAAGTCAAGGTAGCCACCTGGACAAGGCAGTGCATGCGCCGCAGTGGATGACTGGCGCGCTGCTGAAGAGGCTCAGATTCTCGAAGTGATAGATCATACGCAGCCTTGTGGTTTGAGCATCATTCATAAGAACGAGCGCCTTGCTGGCCGGTGAGTTTCTGTGTTCTTCTGTTTCCTGTTTGTATTATCCCGATCTTACTCATTCGAACGTAACAAGAAACAACCATCCGACATTATGAGCATTACCAAAGAAGTATCTGGGCAGCCAGTGCTTTGGTGTGTATTTAGTATATTCCTTGCGGCAGCAAGTGCCCTTTTTGGGTTTTCCTTGAGCCCAGGCCCCTCCGGGGAGGCTAGGTATCCCTTCTTTAACCTCCTCTCTCAGGTGCTTGTGCAGATTCTCGGCAGCTACTGTACTCTTGTTCCTATACTCAATCAGAAGATCAAGATTCTCGACCACGTGATTATCAATCTTGTCTTCTACGTAGCAATCGTTGCCAGTATCTTCTCGGGAGTTCTCGCATTAATCCTGTTCAACGAAAATCCCGACGATCGTACCGCGAGCAACACCTTGAAGTTCGTCGCAGATATCACCTCCGCCATCGCCTCTGCGCTCCTCGCTGCTGGGCTCGTCGACAAAGGATCCTGTCTTTTCAAAATGCGATTGCCCAAATAGGTTGGCGACATCTTCGGCTATCATCTGGTATTCGCTTTCGCAAGATGGTTACGACTGAGGCGGATTGTGCCACAGGCGAACTGAATAAGAAAGAGAAAGGTCATTGACACTCAGGTATGACGAAGCTGGGGCTAAAGAATCCCGCACAGCTGCATAAGACTTTTTGGGGGTCTGGTTCATGTTCAAGCCAACATGAACCCCCTCTTCGATCCCCTGAAAGACTCATGTCTGGGATATGGCTTGGAAGCCAATGTAGAGGCATGTTGAAGTACTGGACAGAGACTTGAAAATCATAGCATCTTTCCATCAAGAGTGTTCACCAGAGCAGAGCAGAGCAGAGCAGAGCAGAGCAGAGCAGTGGTGTGTGCAGTCTTGTAGAAAATATCATGTTACCATCATACCTGACCATCGTTCCCATCGCTCTACAAGGTGAGATAAAAACATTGGCGTGATAGGCGTACTCCGTGGTGATGGGAACTGATAAGAATTGGTGTGTATTGGCGGAGCAGTCCAACTGAGCAGGCTGCTATCTCTACCTAGTACCTACTTTGATTAGAGATACATACATACCTCCTCTACCGTTCCCTCCCCCTTGCCCGGTCCCCCACCCCCCCCCCCCTTCTGCACTACCGGGCTTGCGAGCTGCTGGCCACATTGTTCAGGTGCCGGTGCCCACGATGGCGCGCATATTTCATTATAGCGTGTGGCTTGCTCCGCTAATAAACCGACGCAAGCTTATCCAGATCGGTGGAGCGCCGGCAACTAATAGATCGCTTCAGGGGCTGTTCAAGGCAGATTCAGGGCACCAGCTCTAGCCACATAGGTTCTAACTAGCAGACCTGCTCGGTATCCTGCCGAGAAAGCGTCCGCATCCAGCTTGATTTTGACATTACCAACAAGGTTGGGGCGGTTTAGCAATTCTGCAACTCGAGCCCTGTCTGTCTCAACTCAATGCAAGCTCTTTAACCTTGACGCTGGTGGTGTATTGAAGATATCATCTCCGATTTCATCACAAGTTAGTAGCTCGATACGGGCACAGAGAAAGAAAGAACACTGCGGTATTCCCAAACAGGGCACACCTTCAAGCGCGTGCAAGATTTGAGGGCCAGACCTTCGGCCGGTAATTGAGTGGCGCCAAACGATTCGTATCTGCGAGGGCCAAGCCAGTGCTAGAGCTGTGGATGCTGCAAACGTGCCGGAATATCTCCTTAGGCTGTCGTTTACTCAGCTGCGCTCGAGTCTCTCTCTCGCGGGCTTCCTCGTCGCGTGGAATTTTCTCGTCGAGCTTCTCTCTCCAACGAACCGCGATGACTTGCTCCGGCCGTACTGGGCGTGCAGCTTCTTCTCACTCTTTTGTCATACCGTTGTGCTAAGTTCCTTGGCATTCACTGCTTTCTTACATTTGGCCATCCGTTGTTGGTTGTCGTATGAAACCTCAGCGATTCTCAGCTGATAAGAAAGAAGGCTGCGTCTTACGACAATCTTTGGCTTTGGAACTCACCTATCCATTCGTTTGAATTTCAGAGCAAAAGGCTCAAGATCTCGACGTCTCTTATCCATTAAAGATAGATCTCTACATCCTCTAGGACGCGTCTCACCGCGCCCAAACTTCAAGATGCGCCGCTCTTGTGTACTGCTGGGTGCTGTTTCCTCTGTGGCGCTCGCGCAGACTCAATCATCCAAGCGTGGCCTTGTGTTCGTTCCCAATGCCAAGACTCCGCAGGACAACCAGATCTGGACTCAGTCTGGGTCTGACCTAACCTGGTACTACAACTACGGCTCGACGCCCTCGACTGCCTTCGCCGGCGTGTCACAAGCCGACTTTGAGTTCGTCCCCCAGCTTTGGGGTTCGATCGACGACACTGCTTTTCTCGACGAGGTCACGAGCCTGATGGACTCGGGGCGCAACATCACCCACGTCCTGGGCTTCAACGAGCCCGACCAGGGCGAGAACGGCGGCAGTGGTATAGACCCGACCAAGGCCGCGCAGGTCTGGATCGACAACATCGCGCCTCTGGCAGACAAGGGCGTGAAGCTCGGTCTGCCCGCCTGCACCGGTGGATGGGGAGGGATCCCGTGGCTGCAGCAGTTCCTGGGCAACTGCTCGGAGCTCATCAGCACGAGCGGCAACACGACGAACTGCACGTACGACTTTGTCAACATCCACTGGTATGGCAACTTTGAGGGGCTGGCAAGCCATATGGGCTCCTACTCCGCTGCGTATGTTGAGACTGCCCCCCGGAATGATGTGTTTCCGATGAACTGACAGCGATGGTGCAGGTTTCCCAACGTCACGCAATGGATCACAGAGTACAATTACGACAACCAAGATCTAGAGACTACGCAATCCTTCTACAACACCTCTGCCGAGTACTTTGACCGCTTGGATTCCGTTGGTCGCTACAGCTTTTTCGGCTCGTTCCGGTCCGACGTGAGTAATGTTGGACCGAACGCCGTCATGCTCAATAATGATGGTAAGCTCACGGACATCGGATCGTGGTATCTGGGTGGCAGCGCGACGGGCGTGAAACCTCAGTCGGCGGCTTGGAGGAGCCAGCCGCAGGTTGTGGCTGCGATTGCTGCTAGCATTGTTGGAACCATCTTTGCGCATATCCACTGAACTTGGGAACATGCCAGTCTGACCAGGATGTGAATGAGGCCAGTATTCAACGCTGTGGAATGGGCTTGGGTCGAGTCTGTCATACCGACCGCAGATATCGGATTTGTCAGCCACTGGTCATGGAAAGGCTCTTTAGATCGGCCTTTACCCTGTCCCGCAAGTACGATATATGCAGATGGAGTACGATAAGGATGTTGGATGCATAGGCGTTTTGAGGTCGTTTTTCGCTTTCCCTGTTTTTTTGAACAAGTCACTTTCAGCTCCCAAAGGGGCTATTATAGACATAGAGAGCAGAATTGTGCGTATATACTATCTGAATTCATAGACTTCTGCAAAGTAATCATTGTGCGTGGGTATCTATGTAAGCTCAACTTTACCCACGATCGCGGCCCGCACTTGTTAGCCAGGTAACGGAATGTTGATTGCGACAAGATGCCGAGTGCTCGGAATTCCGACACACGGGGCTAGAGATACCTCCTAGACCTGGAGTCAAGAGCCAAATATTTGAACATTTTCATCTTGAGACTTAAACCGTGCCTTTTACCCCGGGTTTTCAGCGTGATTCGTGGCGAGGCCGGCACCGGTTCAATATGGCCGCCACGCACTGATCTACCGAAAACCGAACTCCCCGAGGGGGGGCCTCGGCAAAATGCGAATTGTGGATGATTATAGGTACCCTCCCAAGTAAACTGCTTCCCATCGTCTTCCCTTACTATCCAGCTCTCCATTCTCTAGTGGTATTCTACTGTTGCAATTATTAGAATTTCCCCATTCATCACGCCATTCACGTTTTGAGATCATTGTCAAGATGGCCACCGAGAGAGTCACATCGATCTTCAAGCACCTGACGCCAGGTTCACCGGTGTCAGCGCTGTAAGTACCTATCACAGGCCCAAGTCCACCTGTCGCCAACGGCGCGCTCTTTTCGTTTCTACACTCAGCATGATACTGACGCTCGGCTCCCAGTACCTCCAAGAGCCCCGACGATGTCGTCATCACCCTCGCGATCCGGACGCCCCTCTGCAAGGCCAAGAAGGGCGGAATGAAGGACACCACTCTCGAGTACATGATGTACTCGATCCTGAAGTCGACACGCGAGCGCATGGGCTTCTCGCCCAACCTCGTGGAGGACATTAGCATGGGAAATGTACGTTGCATCCTGCTCCCCTCAATACCCAATTGGCAGTCCAGCATGCTGACCCTTCTTGCGATCGCAGGTCTCCGACGGCAAGTCCGCCTACAAGGCCCGCGCCGCTGCCCTCGCCGCCGGCTTTCCCAACACCTGCGGTGCCTCGGCCGTGAACCGATTCTGCTCCTCCGGCCTCAAGGCCACCGCCGACATCGCCCACGCCATCGCCCAGGGATCGATCGAGATCGGCATCGCCGCGGGCGCCGAGTGCATGACGGCGGGCGGCGACGCGCTCGAGGCGCCGTTCGACGAGGCGATACTGAAGGAGAGCCAGGAGGCGCAGGACTGCATGATGGCCATGGGCTGGACGAGCGAGAACGTCGGCAAGGACTTTGGCCTGACGCGCGAGGCGGTGGACGAGTTCGCGGCCGAGAGCTTCCGGCGGGCCGAGGCGGCGCAGAAGGCGGGCTGGACGGCGGACGAGATCGTGCCCTTCACCACGACGCTCAAGGGGCCCGACGGCGAGGCCAAGCAGGTCACGCTGACGGCGGACGAGGGCATCCGCCCCGGCACCACGGCCGCGGGCCTGGGCAAGATCCGGTCCGCGTTCCCGCAATGGGGCCCCCTGACCACGGGCGGCAACGCCAGCCAGGTCACGGACGGCGCGTCGGCCGTCGTGCTGATGAAGCGGTCCCGGGCCATCCAGCTGGGCCTGCCGGTCATGGCCAAGTACGTCGGGACCACGGTCGCGGGCCTGCCGCCGCGCATCATGGGCATCGGCCCCACGGTCGCGATCCCCAAGCTGCTCAAGCAGCACAACATCACCCTGGCCGACTGCGACGTGGTCGAGGTCAACGAGGCGTTTGCGACCATGGCCGTCTACACGCGCGACTTCCTCGGGATCGACTGGGCCAAGCTGAACCCGCGCGGCGGCGCCATCGCCCTCGGCCACCCGCTCGGCACCACGGGCGCCCGCCAGATCGTCACGGGCCTGAGCGAGTGCCGGCGGACGGGCAAGAAGATCCTGCTGACGAGCATGTGTATCGGTACGGGCATGGGCATGGCGGGTCTGTTTGTCAACGAGCAGTGAGATGTATAGCATACGAGCGAATTGTTGATTTTTAAAAGCGTAACCCTTAGGAATCCGGCAATAGGATTTACTGTGCTATCTCATACTAGGTTGGATAAACAGTTGAACTCATGCATGATTTGTTACATTTCTGGGCGATCAATTTTGGGTAATGCTACTTTGAAAACCATTGTGCATTGGAATCTTTGAACTACTCTGAAATATTACTTGACATGGAAGGAAGTCTCGTTGGAGATGTGCGTCTCAGAGGCATCGACAAAAAAGGATCCTATCTAGCAGGCGACGCATGTTTGGCAGCAGTTTCATCGCTCGGCTCACGTAGTTGCGTGGTCCTGTCATCATCCTGCTGAGTACCATCATTCTTTTCCTCCTCGTCATTTTGCTCCAACTCCTCTTCTTGGTGGGCACGCGCTTCCTGCGTCTCTGGTATCACCCCCGATCTTTTACGCTCCTTCTGCTCTCGTCTGTGTTGCTTCCTTTCGGCTTTGGCCCTTCGCCACTGGACACCGTTCTTCATGACAAACCACAGGCACGGAGACAGCCCCGCAAATATCAGTGCTATGATCGTGAATGACCAGCCCGAGCCGATGCTGTTCATCATGGGGTTGATGACGGCTGTTGCCGCAGCTCCGATCAGACATCGAGTGAAGTTGTTGGCCGCGGTCGCCGCACCCGCGGACCCGGGGTTGATGTCAACGATCAAGGTATTGGCAGCATTGCTGAACCCTACAAGGGTGATGCCAATCAGGAGAAGTAGTACAATCGGCACGGCCAGAGGCGCTCTGTATTCGATCGCCCAACCCCACGCGATAAGTAGGACTGTAAAAACAGCAAGCAACGGAATGCTCACTTCTAGGCGAGCCTTCTCGATGGGAAAAGCCGCGAGGTCCTGCTGCCGCGTCCTGTCAAAGGGCACGTTTTTCAGCTTGCAGTGACGTCGATAATTCCAGTTCTGTAACTTTCCCATAACCACGGCTGCAATGATCGCCCCGCCAGAGAAAGGAAGATACATCAAGCCGACGGTGAGCTCATCGAAACCGTACAGATCAGAGAATTGTGCAGGTAATGCTGTCGCTATGGCATAAAATGCAGCATAAATGAAGCTGCTGTATCCCAACAAAAGGAACATCTCCTTTTCGAATAAAATGGAGAGGGTCTTAAGGGGGTTCGGACGTTTGAGTCGGAAGCTTTTCTTGGTCGACACCCTCGACGGAGTTTGTTGAAGAGTCAGATCATCGGCCCTACGTCTCTTACGGAGAGCGTCTTTTGTGAGTTGCCAGACTGTTCGGTAATATGGATGTGGTCGGATGGAGCCATCGCCAACGATCGTCCTGCACGTCTCAGGCATAAAGATTGCATAGAGTACGAAGACGAACCCAGAGGCAATGGTGAGGAACCAGAAAATCCACCGCCACCCTAGGTACTGAGCGAAGATCCCGCCCAATACAGGGCCCAGTGCAGGACCTAACATAACAGGTATAGTAGTCCAGCCGACATAGTTCCCTCGTTCTGCAGAGGTGATTATGTCAGATACAACCGCTTGGCAGAGCGAGACTGTCGTGCTGGCACCGGCAGACTGCAGCATCCGAAGAACGAGCAGTGCGGCGTAATTTGGCGCCAATGCGCATCCGATGTTGGCGGCGATATAGACCACGAAGCAGAAGAGATACGCAGGGCGTCTTCCTGTCGCGTCTGCAAAGGTTCCGACGAACATTGGCGTAAGTCCCTGGAAGATCTATCTATCATCAGCCCGCACGCCTCTCGAAAATCCACTCATTGTTGGATAAGCTTACCATGTACGTAGTTACCGTAAGATTAATCTGAGTCAAGGAGACTCCCAAATCTTCGGAAAGGGGAGTCAAGGCTGGGTAGTATATTTGGCCACTCAATGGTGAAAAGAAAGCGCCGACGGCGGCTCCTAGCACGATTGTTCTCTTCTCCCATGTCGTGAAGATGGAGTAGACAGCCTCTGTATACACTGGAGCCTCACTCATTGGCTCAGCAGTCGCAGATTGTTCCTGGTTCTCTCCTGTGTCCCCATTGCGACTTTGTTTGCTCGAGGCATCAGAATTGGCCGATAGGCTCGAGGGCCTTCGGTCGTGGGGTGTAGATAGTTCGACCTCATGACTTTGTCGCTGGATTCCATGCGGAACTTGGTCGGACACAGTGTCGGACATTTTGAGTTGAATCTATATCGGGGAGTATCTGAGCACAAAAACAGTGACTGAAGACTACCTAGGATCCGGAGTCTTTATATCATTGTTGGCGAGGACCTAGGACCGGGACCGGGTACTTCAAGCACCGCCGGATATTCCTTACTGGTGGCGAGGCAATAAAAGATCAAACACCGGATACTCTACTGGTCGGATAGATACAGTAGACAAACAAATGAAAATGTACATCGTTTCTGGTGCTTCAGAAGTCAAGCGACGTTGTAGACTGGAAGAATAAGCGATAGTGGATGAGGTTCGGAGCCGACATCGGTTATTGGCGTGCCGCAACGGCCATCTGATCAACGAGGTATGCACGTTAAGTACTAACCTCCCTAGTAGGAGGTAGGTACTTAGGGAAACTGAGGCATGTATCAAAGTTTCTTACACCAACGTCACTGAGATGGATCTCTCATCATTGTCGACAACTTTATAAGCTTTATTCAATCTCGGTATTACGGGCACCAAGAGGCCGCAGACCTTTGGTTGTTCGTGCCTGTAAATGAGACGGATGTCGATATACACAACATAGGCAAGCAACAAATTAGAGAAACCAGCACTCTCAAAGGTCGCATACGACTGTTGAGAGATGCAGATGCGGTGCTACGGTGATTCGCATAGGTGCCGTTGAAACCTCCACCAAGGCTGCATGAAGACAAGGTGGGAGTTATCAACCGAGTACAGTACTGCAATAGGTGCTGGAGAAAGCACAATAAGGCTCATAATGTCCATTGGCTTTGAAGCCGAATACACAGATAACCAAACACTTTATTTGGCCATTTCGCATAATAGTAAGTCGGGTACATAGGCAGGATAACACCGACGTCCATCTTTGGGAGATTACGTCAAAACGGTGAGGCATGCCAGCCGTGGCGGCTCCGATTGACTGTCTGTCACTACAGTACATCCGATGCAGGCCGACCTTACCTAAGCCGATCCCTGTGGACCCTGCTGCTGCCGATCCAGGCAGGCGGTGACAGGCCCAAAGTCGAAATGCCACATAATCCAGCGAAACTGTCAAAGTCATTTTGGACGAATCGGGGATAATTCAATGTTCAGTTAGGTCAACCGTTCTGATTGCATAATAAACCATAAATTACGCCACGCAAGTCATACCAGATTTACACTTCGAGCGTGGCATGGCTCGTTGATTCCTTCTTGATTAGATCCCCAACCATTCTGCGTCAAAGCCTTGCTTTAGAGAGCTGGCTTGTAACTTGGATCCTCAGAAACCACCCCCACCATCATAAATGTACAAGAAACCGACATCAAGATGGTAAGTTATCTCTGTTCCACGAAGTGACTTAGCAAGGTGTGTGGAAGAGACTGATGCCCAGCGCAGAACACACAATTCAACTCGGCTCTAAAGCAGTCGACTTCGATCAAGCGCGACCTTTCCAACCTCTCCTCCCCCTCTGATAACCCGCCAACACCAGCGGCCTTGGGCTCGATATCGGCGTCTTTGACAGCCTTCTCGCGCACTCTCGACGAGTATAGCGCGCTAGCGAAACAAGAACTGAACCCCGCAAAGCAAGAAAAAGCCTTCGACCGGATAAAAAACTTTCGAACAGAGCTCTCCGAATTCCGCTCTGAGTTCGACAGTCTCAAGTCCCTGCGCGATGACGCCCTTCACTCCCAGAACCGGTCTGAGCTGCTAGGCAGACGACCGTTCACGACTTCTACGCCCGAGAACCCTTATGCCAATGTGACGCAGTCTTCACCCGGCACCGTGTCCACGAATCGCTACGGTAGCGGTGGTATAATCGGCGGCCAGCAGAGCATGGCCAGCGAGGACTACTCGCGCGAGTCACACGCCCTTCGCGAGCAAAACTTCTTCGCTAGCACCAACAACGCGCTAGATGAATACCTGGCGCGGGGCCAGGCCGTGCTGGGCGACCTGGGAACGCAACGCGAGATGCTCAAGAACACGCAGAAGAAGTTGTACAGCGTCGCCAACACACTCGGCGTCAGCCGCGACACCATACGCATGGTTGAGCGGAGAGCGAAGCAGGATAAGTGGATTTTCTCGGCTGGTGTGGTAGTATTCTTTATCTTTTGTTGGCTGTGCCTACATTTCCTAAGATGAGCCAAAAATGGTTGGCAGGGGCAAGGGTGCCCGATGTATTGCATGGCCTGATTTGAGAAAGTGGAGGAATCATTGCATTTCAGCAAGGCGTTCGGCGTGCCGTTTTGCATATCGTGGAATCGTTACAGAACTTGTCCTCTTTTATCCTCGGTGCCCATCCATTATTACGAGTGATTCGGTAGATAGTATTGCTTGAGAATTTGAGCAAGTAGGACGAATATTGAGGTGTCTGATATTACGCATAGATGTTACGCATAGATGTTACGCTTAGATGATGGTCGATTGGTTTTTCATAACACTTGTGACTTGCTATTGGCTTTCGATGAATTTTAGAAACCGAACCTGGCCTCGATGAGGATGGGTATTATCCATAACCACCAGTACACGACATAGCTCGTGACTCCGCAAGCTTCGTCAAGTATCCTATACCTGTAAAACATTCACTTCAGCGCGACAGTGAACAAAACTTCGCTGGTCGTCTCAACGTCTACCACCTTCGTCTCAGGCAAAATGTGGTTACTCGTGCTCAGCTGACCGCCTAATTCCGTCGGCCAGTCCTGAACATCCCACTCGAGACCCCGCGTTGTGATGACGCTCGAGTTCTTGACGGGTATTATACCGACATACTTGTCAAAGGGCTCCCCCGTAAAGCGGTACTTCTCTGTTTGGTGGGCAGCGGGCTCGCGCACGTGGATGCGGTGCTTGCCGCTCTTGAGCAGAAATGTGAGGCTCTCACCCGATAATAGGTACATCTTACCCTCGGCGTATGTGGGCGATGTCTGGAACATGTACAGATGGTGAAGCTGGCTGAGACCCTGATCAACCCGGCCGCCGAGCCCACCCATGCAGATGATATCCAGGCCGGGGCTTTCCCGGCGGACTAGCCGCACGGCTTTGGTGAAGTCGGTCGAATACTGGTCTGGATCGTGGACAACTCGTGTAGGCGGTGAATGAGACTCGAAGTGGTGTCTAGCGGCATCTGATAAAGAGTCGAGGTCTCCTATGATGACGTCCAGGTTGTCGTAGTGCTCGGCTACGGATTTGCCTTCTGCCGTAGAATTCTGAATGATATCCCATACTCGATTCGCACCTCCATCCGCGGCGAATCTTTGCTTTGCTGTAGAGGTGGTTAGTGTCTCTCCCTTCAACTTGATTTGAGAGCCGCATATACAGAGGAGCTTACATACCTACGGACCAGAGATCCCTCAGCAATGGCTCATCTCGGAGCGGCTGGTTTAAGATGATCAAGGCGAATTCGTGCCCCGTAGAACCAAGCAATTGCCTGATGGGATGCCATTCGATATATGCACCCTCTATCGTTGAGCTCATAACGGTGATTTTGCCGGTACTATGTGAGTCTACGCCGGTTAAGGTTTTATAGATGTGTATTGCAGAGTCCAAGCCATGATGCGATGAGGGCTTTCTTTCGCTAGTGAGACAAGTTGGGTCCAAGTATTAAACTGGCAAGTGCTAACAAGACAATAAGAAGTTTCTCATCCTACTTAAATCAGGCAGTTCATTTTCATATTTTCTGCCTCAATAACCAGGCCGAGGCAGTTAGAGGACATATCATACCGAATGTTCACGTATTATAAATTGCAGAAGTACACAGTACATTCAGATGCCGGGCTGCATGATGTACCAATTCTGAAAGCTGCGAACTGAAAAAGGTCCTAACTAGGAGTTGAGATACCGATGTGGTCCATGCTTCGTCAGTTGCACTTCCCTTCAGGCCTGGGCACGCCCCGGGGGTAAGGTTGGTGGGCCCGAAAACGCGATGGCCCAAAAATTTACAGTGACGATTTGCGATCTCAATTGGAATTGATTACAAAACAGTGCCAGCGCTTTCGCTCCTCTTCGTCCGTGAATTCCCTGTCCCCGTATTTTGATCCTACATTAGGACTTTAGTTTGTTGATTTGTGCATTGATTCCCTTTTCGTTACCGTCACTCCTTATAGATCTCCAAGCCTACACCATGTACAGAACAGCTGTGCGGTCGACGCCGCGCATTGCGACCGCTTTGCGACAAACAACTGGCCTGAGAGCCGCTGGGCGAAGATTCGCCTCGACATCTCCTGCTGACAAGAAACGAAGCTGGAAGAACTCAACTCTGAGATGGGGTCTGGCCGTCGGTGCTGTGTACTGGTATACCACGAGTGCAACCTTTGCTGAAGAGCCACATTGTATGCCGTAACCTCGTCCCTTGTGTGTGGCAACGACTTTACTCACCTCTCTACCCTCGTAGCCAAGACGATATCGCCTCCACCTCAATTCTCTGATGAAGACTTACCTACCGTCGAAGCTGTCGTTGCGCAAAAACGCAAAGAAGCCGAGGCCCGGCTACAAGAGACTGCTGCAGAGTCAACAGCTGATCCCGAGACCGCACCGCTCGCCACCAGCGCTTCCGCACCCGCTCACGATGAGGAAACTGGTCGAGTCCCTGCTCCTGAGGGTAGTCCAGAAGCTCTAGAAGAGGAGGCAGGTCAACAAGGCGCATTCAACCCAGAAACTGGCGAAATCAACTGGGACTGCCCTTGCCTGGGTGGCATGGCGCATGGTCCCTGTGGAGAGGAGTTTAAGGCTGCCTTCAGCTGCTTTGTGTACTCGAAGGAGGAGCCCAAGGGAATGGACTGCATTGATAAGTTCCAGTAAATCTCCGAGACTCCCCGTGGTCGAAACATCGAAACTAACATTTCTTCCAGGGGAATGCAGGACTGCTTTAGACAACACCCCGATATCTACGGCTCAGAAATTGACGACGAAGAGGCAGATATGGATGCGGACAATGTTGCGACCCGAGAGGCAGCTCCGGAAGCTCCTATTGGGGACAACAAGTCGGAATCTTCCCAACCCGTAGATGCGCCAAAGCCTGTGGAGGCTTCTCCGGCGGAGCCACAATCCGATAGAGAAGCAGGAGAAACCCTGCCTGACAGAGCCCGCGATGCTACCGTTCCTCCTAGCCCAAAGCCTTGAGCGTTCAAAAGATAAACACCTCGATATAGACGTTCTTGATAGATGGGACAGGAAAACATATCCCGCTTGTACTATAAAAAGCATTCACATCAGCATAGAGGCGCTTGGGGGCTCTTAATGTTGTATTTTATTTACAAAATGTACATGAGCTATGTCCATGTTGATATAGAGACGGCAAACTACTCTCAATGATATTTGAAGCAGAGCAGCTTCTTAAACAAGTCTTTCGGTTGCATTTCGTCATGCACTCTATTCGAGCCACAATTTTATTTCTTTGTGCTGGATCACCGCTAGTAGACAGTATTCACATGCATAGCAATGAACTGTCACGTTGGCAAGACGATGTATGGTCTTCGTATACTTGGACGAGATCACTCCCAAATACCATTCCAGTGGGGTGACTCGCTAAACGCGGTCTTTAACGGCTGTCAGGACTTGGCCTTGGATGCGAGTGCATGTTGAGTACAAGGACCTTAATGCCGAGAACATACGACTGATCCCAATTCCATCCTGAGCTTTTACTGGACTATCCTCTGTCTGCGGGAGGATTACTTAGATGTGGTTGTCCATTGGTCTTTCACGTTGCTTGAGCTTGCTGATAAGGCGATTTTCGTGCATACGAAGGAGACATCCTCGAGAGTTCATGACACTGCAGGGGAAAGCGAAAAACATGGTTGTTTCTAAACTCACCCAAAGACATGAGAGACTGTTCAGAAATGAAGAAGAGGAACTCGAGGCCACTCATAAGTTCGTATGGCGAAGATGACACTGATAAGAAAGGCATCAACTCCGAGTCGCTACAACCATGGAAGGCTGTATTTATGCCAATCTCCAACTATTGCCTGTCTATGTATTTGAATAGAGGCATGTTTCTAATTATAAAAGAGAGATGAAGTTTCTAATCAAGTATGAATGTCCGTTTGAGCTGATCTATACAAGAGAGGTGTCCATGGCTAAATCAAGAGGTTACATGCACATATGCATAATTATGTATCAGAGGAGCTATCTACGTGGGCGCTAAACGGTGGGTTCTGTACTCCATGCAGCTCTGCTATTGACGTCACCTGGCCGACTTGACCAGGGCAGCTTCCAGGGCAGCTGGGAACCTTATTGCATATCGCGGGCCAAGCCTACAGCAACCATCGCGATTCACCCGCGAACTCTGCCCACGTCACATGTTTCTCCCTCATATCAAACAAATCCTCACCACGGCACCCTCTCAATTATCCTATCACGTTCAACCTTGACTATTACCACCTCCTGTGTCTATCTGAAGCCCCTTTATCCTTGAGATCGTGCATACCATCTTCTACTCCCTAACCGACCCAGGTAAATCAACAAGCACGAGTACGTGAGCTGTCATGCCTAGATTTTCAGACCAACGTCGACCCTATACAGCTCGCATCATTAGCTAACATAATGTGCCTTATAGTGTCGTACGCTGACGCTGCTGCCTCTGGCCCTAAGCAGACTCCTGAGGAGGTGCGTTATCCTACACATGTCTACGCGACATGCATCCAAGTCCCTGCCTTATGTGCAGCTTTCCTTAGGTACAGCCGTCGCATCCAACTGCGCACTGCTAACAAGTTCTTGTAAATGATCAGGCTCGCGCTCCTGCGCCTCCCCAAGTTGTCAGCACTGAGTCGGCTAGCACATCCTCTCTGATCGATGTCGACACCCCCTCCGTCCGCACCGTCCCCTCCGACTTCTTGGAACAGGATGTCCAGACCGACACCCAAGCCGCCCGCGAGGAGATGGAAGATTCCGCTGCACGTGCCCGTGCAGAGGCTGATCTGAAGAAGAAGAAGGCCTCCAACAAGGCCCGCAAGGCCGACAGCTTCCTCACCCAGTACTTCGGTGACATGAACGATGGTGCCGCAAGCGCAATTGCCGTCTCCAACCTCGCTGCTATCATTGGCCTGAGCAGCTACATGGGCTACAAGGCATGGGGATTGTACGAGCGTGGACAGTTCAGCTGGAAGCACGCTGGCATTGGTGCGGGTGTTATTGTCGGTGTTGGCCTTGTCGAGGGTTTCGTAGGCCGGTGAGTGACTTTGCCTTCTTCTTTGCTGGCCTCCTTAAGGTATATGTGCGAACATTAGAGCTGACTTTTCGTGTGTTCCAGTTATCTGTACAAAGGAAAGAAGGGAAAGCAGTAGTACATAACTGTCTCTGCTAAGGTGTAAGGTTCTATCGTGTGTAATGAATGCGGAAAGGCGGTCGTTGAGCAGGCGTCGATGCACAGAGTCCTTTACACTTGGTTTTCTATAATTCCATGTTTAATAGTTCTGTTCCAGCATAGTTCAAGCACTTGTAATTTGACGATTTCTGTGCGATTCATTGATATGTGGAACAAGGCTGTTGCTGTGCACCTAAACTGTGACGGGGGAAGACCTTTCGAGCTGTTCCAGAAGGAGCGGTCTTATGCCATTGCAGACCAATAAAATGCCGACTCACACAAAGCATGGATTGATGGCTACTTTATGCCATCTTGCAGATAATTTTCACTGGTTTCTCAGCCCAACACGAACTTGTGAGATCATACTTTCGACTGCCTCAGGCACCTATATGAAGGGAAAGAAATCTTGAACTTTCTAGGCCGTCGTCCCTCGTCTTTAGCGACTTGAAGTTCTTTCACATATTGATCGTGGTTGGAGAGCTTTAAAGCGATTTATTCACCCGACCATAATCAACCACCAATATGTCAAACTATTGGTTACCTTCAGTCCAACCGTGCAGTCCAAGCCAAAATGGCAAGTCTACGGCCGATAAAGACTTGAGGAGACATAGCCAACAGGTCGCATAAGTTTTTGAATAAGTCTTTGATTACGACACTACACACTCCGGTGTCCATGAGGTTCCAATGTTTCCTGGGCGTTTGCGAAAAGAAGAATCGAAAGACTTTGCTTGGCAGGGCAGCTGGACTACATCTCATCAACGACACCCTTACAGCTAGAAGCCCAGGTCATATAGAAGCATTGGTATTAAATATTCTAATTTAAGCCGCCAAAGTCATGCGTACTTGGTCGCGAGCGGTGAAACATGTGATCGAGGCCTGGTGTAGAACGGACTCAGGATCGTAGGTCAACGAACAGAATGCCCCTTTTAGTGTTCAGCATTCACCCACCAATGACCAGGAGTACCAAACGATGGCAATCCATGTGCTCACATGCGCGTCGTCGCAGGAACTTGCGGCTACTGTTGCTGGTGTGGCACGGCGCCCACGAGTTCGGGATGGGAGCCCAGCACGCGACACCATCGATGTTATTTGGGATATGTAAGGGCACAAACAAGGTCCTACCGCACGCCAAGATGGGATGGTAGAATGAGGCTACAAGAGATGAAGTCCTTGGCATCACTTGATTGTGAGGTTGATGAGGATCCTGGAGTTGCCGACTCTCCAATTCGAAGCCGCATTCCTGAAACTTGGTGTGAATTCCGTCCCGCAACCTACCGCCACCTTCGTCAATATTCTCGAATTTAATGGTTGTCATAGCTTCGTGATCTCGAGGCTCAGCGGCACGAGCGATGAAAGCACCAAGGACTACGAAGCCGAAAGGACGCAATGGATAATGGTCAAGGTAGTATGTGTTTTGCAAGGGATGATGACTGCAGTATGACGATGAAGCTTGGTGGAGCTTCGTCAAATCATAAGTTCCTCTATGGCGGGCCGGGCGATGGTCCCTGGTCGTTATCAATCCTTTGGCCCACAGAGACACCCTTGACCGAACCTTGACTATGAACGGCCCTTGCTTCCTGGCCGTTTTTGCTCCATAATATTATATCGCATTCCTAACAGACAGGGAGCCTGGCCTATCTTACCTTTTTTTGTTTGATTTAGTCAGATATTCCGACCAGTATCAAATCTTGTCCTACCCAATAATTGGTCATCATATACTCCAAGTACATGAGTAGCGGCAACGTTCCGATTGAAAATGTACCCATCGTAAGGCACACCTTGTTCGCCTCGTGGAAATCGAATGAGCGCGTATGAATCAAGAAGGCTAGCATAGACTTGAAAGAAGAAATATATAAAGCAACAGTCTCCCCGCATCTGTCCGTGTTCTCTTAACCACCAGAAGCTCTAGAATGCCAGCCGCAAGTTGCCAGTCCCCACGATATACTAGATCCTTTATGTGCTCCAGTATCTAAAATGTTCAGTCGCCTCTGTTCTATCCTGGCCTTGAGCCTCACGGTATTCCAAGCCGTATCATCGACCAAGCTCAACATCACCGCCATCACCGCCGTAGATGGAGTGTCTCGCTTTGAGTGCTGGCAACTATCCACACCCTTCACTTCCTCCACTCAACCCGGTCTAATAGGGTCCCACGCCTTATTTCTGGGCGACGTCGCCAACATGACGTACACCGTGGTCTCTTCTGGTTTCCAAAGCGGCCTCCACGCGGCGCCCTACAATCAGTGAGCCTTCCGAAGCTCAGCTTTGAGGGAGAGGCGACTTGTGCCACTAATACGAGTTACGCAGATGGTTCTTCATGGTCAACGGCATAGGCGTCATTTCACTGCCCGACGAGAACTCCACCACGATCACGGCAGGCAACAGTGAGCCGGGCTTACTTTTCGCCGCTGATACCGCAGAATTTAGTACGAAAGGCCACGACAGCTACAATCCAGGCCTAACGGAGAATATACTGCTGCAGATTCCGACCGCGGGCGGCGAAATTCCGGATCACGAGGTGCTGTTCGACAACCAGCCTTGCACAGTAAACGAAATTAAAGGACTGAGAGACTGGGCTGTAGGAAGTTGATTCGGTGGGCGATAGTACGTGTCTGTTGTCGTCTTCGTCGGCGCACTCATATTCAAGGTGTTGCCCCCAAGCAATAGATACCAGAACGCTGAGGCGAGGTCTTGGTTTGGTCTACAGCGCCATGAGCTCTCAGCTATGCCGTTGCCTGCAATAAGCTTCACAGGCATTTCATAATCGGAATATATCGGGCTTCCAGGGGTATCAGGTGTATTAGATAACACTCGTAGCAGTTATTGACTCATAGACGTCATGGGTATGTAGTAGGCCTGAACAGACAGAAATAAAGGACAAATGCTCGTGATAAGAAACAAGCGCCATCAAATGCCAACGCCTTGCCTTACTGTAAATAGTCGCGTGTGAAGATGTCAGACACCGAACTTGGTCAGGTCTCTTCCCCCTCTGGTGAAGATATGCAACGTCCCTCGGGTAGGACGGCGTGCTCGGCCACACCTATTCAACGACGAAGTGGCTAATGCCGCGAGTCAACCCGCGTTTTGGCTCTAGTGACTCATAAGGACGTTGGACCGTTCTGTGTTGTGTCCTCACCAACTCTCCCTAGTCCCAGGCCACCGCCGATATTTCGCATATGTACTTCCCTTAGTCTACTTACCCAATGGGACCGGAGCACGGGCGTCATCTTGACAAATACCATAGCTTTATTATCGTCCGTCAGAGCCTTCTCGGCGATTTTCAACTGTAGATCTGCGTCTTCTTCCGCAAACTCTCGGAAGAATATCTCAAGAGCCTGCTCCGGCCACCTGGATGGCGCACGAAATTTAAGTGCTTCAGCTAGTGAGACAATTCCTTCTTCGACAAGTCCTGCGACATTAGAGGAATGTCGAGTGCCCTGGGAGGCTGTCGACGGGCCAGCGGCGGATGTTGACGAAGCGCCTGGTGTGCCTTGTTGGTAGAAATTGGAGGAGAAGCGAGACGGGCGTCCTCGACGCTTATCTGCATGAGCAATCGAGGACTCGGGATGGGGCCGCTTCCGCGACTGAGCAGTTGGAGTACCCTCATCTGGAGGTGTAAGGGCATTGGGTGGCGCTATCGAAGATCTCGGAGGAATGACAGTTGAGGTAGGTCGTTGCGTCGACTGAGGTATGGTAGGCGTTGGTATTTGCTGGTTTGCCTGCGGCATCGGCTGATTCTGAGGGTGAGAGGGAGTTTGTGAATAGAGGGAAGAGTCGAGAGCAGGATCGATGACGGACTGCTCTGCACTAACGGACTGCGCGGCGGGCGTACTATCAGGGTTCCTCCGCCTTGGCTTCATGATCCTCTTTGGGGCACCTCCAGATCCTACGACATCTGGGAACAGTATTTCCATATACTCCTCATGATCGAAGGGTCGGCCTCTCAAGGCTTTCGATAGTGGCTCTCTCTACACCGAGTTGTTAGTTCTTACAGATGCGCATAGACGTGAGAGATATGTACTAGGGCTGCCAACCTCGAAATGGCGCCTCCATGCATCCTCGCTCGCCGTCACCATCTTCGAATTGGGATTGTATAAGAACTCTGGGTCCTCCCTCAGACCCCTCCACATGCGGAACTTCTTGCGAGCATTGTCGGCCTTGTTAATAAGGTGGCTCTTTTCGGGATATGCATTATGTTTGTCGCGCAGTGCAATGGCGGCGCGTTCCCATGCTCCAGCCTTGAAACTGTGGTTTTCTTTGAAGCCGAGCTGCATAGACTCACACAGCGAGCGGAAGAAGGTGTCCTCGTAGGCGAGATTCCAGCTGAAGCGAGGTGTCCGACGGTCTACATTGCGACGGGAGGTGGATCGGGTGGCGGAGGCATCAATATCTTCCTCGGACATGGTGGAAATTCATCAGTCAGTCTGCGCGTCTCAATGCGATCCTGCAAAGTCCCGACCGTTCTTGATCTGAATCTGGGGGAGCTCTTATCGGCTATCAGACTGCAAGTGACAGGCAACAGTATGTGTAAAATTATGGAGTGATTCTGAACTGTGACTGAGGTGAGGTTACGGAAGAGGCTGGGTTCGGTTTGAAACGGTGATTCTTGACCCGCCATGAATTTTCCATAGGTCCGAGCTTCCTTTTTCACCCGAGGAATCAGAGTGGGCAGCACATCACGTGGTCTTGATGCCTGCTGCAGCCGATTATCACGCATATGGCTCTACACGGTACATATCAGGGGTGTGCGCTAGGTTATGAAGTTAGCGAGACCGTGAAGGTGGCCTGTGTGTCCGTCACTACATATCCGCTGCGGTTTTCCACTGAGAAGCTATTTCAGCAAGGTCGTATTGGGGGATCTCCTCATTGCTAGTTGTCGATACATACATACCTCCGTCTAACAAAGGTGCGATCCTGGTGTTTACTCAACCTATGATCTGCGAGAGTGTGACCTTCTCTCGATTATCAACGGTCTCGACAGATGGGTTTCACTCTTTTATGACGTGATCGCCCCTAGCGGTTACTGTACAATCTTATGCAGTTATGCTTACGACTGGATGTCCTCTTCTAATGGTGTACTCCACCTGGAAGCAGTGACCAAAAGTTGAAGCTCCCCGAGTAACCCGAACTCATTATCCCCTCTACAGTTGAGCTGAGTTGACCAAGTGGTCTTCTATTGCGGCCAGGTAGTTCAGCTGAGTTCGTAACACCTTAGCCATCTAGTCGAGGCCGCCCACACTGCTCAACCACTCTCCTTCATTGGGGGCCATGTATTACCTTTATGAAGCATTCAAAGCAAGTTCTGATACGTGCTCAGCTTTGCATTTGACAAATGGACGTCGACATCGTATTGGTGGGAGAGTTTTGTCCTTCTGGCGACACCACGCCAGTTCTCCGTTTCAGGTCTTGGCACTTGAGCTTCGTCATCGTTTCAGCATCTACTACTGCAGCTTGAGTTATAACCTATCGGTTTCTCATCCGGTCTTTGAGGCCGCGACGGTGTGGGCAGAGATGAAATCCGTCCCAAAATCTATAGGCTCTCCATGGAAAGCAGCGACGGCTCATAGTTTGGGCTTGACCTGTTGATGCCTCAGCGATTTCTTCATCTGTCTGAACTCTTCTCTATTTGAATCCGGCTCAGTTAGCTCCCGTCAGCAGCACAGGAACAACTTTCCGAATCAATGATAATCACAGTGGCTTGGGCTGGCATCTGTCTGTTCTCACCAGCACCTATCCAAATCCGTTCATGTCTTTCAAAACGGCACATGCGGCTACGCCCGAGAGCATTGCCGCAAGGATCACCGTGATCTTCTCGAGCCCTGTACGTATTAGTATCTCTGACAAAGTCATGGGCGGTCAATCGCTCTTGCGATTGGACTCTTTGGCCGTGATTTGTTTCCACCTACAAACCGTCTTGCAACAAAAGGCAAGGAACCCCTGGATCCAAGAGGCCTGGGTTATCGCCGCTTAACATACGCCAATCACAGTCATTCGTGAGAGTATACGCGCGTATCGTTCTTCGCAATGGCCGAAGCAGTTGGAGACGAGCTACGCATTCAAGTGAACTCACACCGTTGCCATTGCAAATCAGAATACCTGGCTCTGACCTACGTAGATAGGACTTGATCCTCTGTGGAGATGTTGACAAGAGATATTACCCACCTCTTTAAGTAAGACTGCTGTCTTTGGGCAGAATTAAGTTTTCGTCCCATCAGTCATTTGTAGGTCTTGGCTGCTCTAGGGTGTGTTCAGTGGGCCGGGAATGAGTCGTTCGAGCTCATAAATCTTAGCGACTTAGCGACGATACCCAGCCTTTCTCTATACCCCAGAGGGACTTCTTACCAAATGGAGATGTCTCCGATCGGTGTATGAGAGCTTCTCAAGGATTGGAATGCTTTCATTTTCATTTACTCCAGACTGCGTCCATCGGCCGTGGTTGAACCAAGCTTTGGGGGGGGGGGGGGTCTCCTTTGATCGTGACATTCGATTTTCGAAGCGCGATCCCGGCGTGACCGTTACAGAGCCCGCAGGCCCCCCTGCATTAGCCTGTCGCCTTGGCCCCAACCCCAGATCTGATACTTGGCTGTGGTCAGCTACGCCGCACCATGTGCCTGCTCACAGTTTCTGGTGTGTGGAGACCCCTGGGAGTCTAGGCTGTAAATCATCAAGTAGATGACGAGGCAATTCAATGCGAGTAAGAGAACGTTGCTCTTCGGCTGCACTTGAGACAAGACGTGCAACACGCCTTCGATCTGGTCGCCCAGCCTTGGCTAGAGCTTGTTTCTACCTTGCCAAGTGGATCGTATCAGGGTTCATTGAGGATCAACCCCCATGATGCGGTACCAAGCAAACCACACGGCACGTCTATTGCTCTACGAGAGCCAAGGACCTGGGTTTGTGTCTACTCGTGCATCTTCCTATCAGTCTTTTTTTTCTTTATAAACAAGCGGTTCTTGGCATTTGTGTTTCTCTTGCTGTTCTGTTCTCTATATCATAGCCTTCGTTCCCTTTTGTCCTTCTTGTTCCCTCGCTGTCACTTGTGGCATCACCGGGTCTTTTTTTCTTTCTCTTCGTCTATCCTTCGTTGTCGTCAAGAGCATTGGGTGATCTCCCCCCCCCTGTGTATAAGCTCGATTCACTTCTTGAATATTCTTTTCTTGCCACCTGGTGTGGAGAGCTTTTCAGCACCCCAATCTTGCTCGTGGTAACGGTCGAGAGAATGCAGTCGTCCTTCGCAAAGATCTTTCTCCTTCTGGGGCTGCTGGCCCTAGTGTCAGCTTCCCCAGCCAGAATACAGAAACGAGGGGTCTACAAAGTCGAGCGAGTTCCCAATCCCAACTACACAGGCCGAAATGGTCCTCGGGCCTTGTTGAAGACCCTGCGCAAATACCGCATGCCCATTCCCGCCGGGCTTGTGGAAGCCGCGTCAACTAAGGATGAGTGGATCAGCAAGAGGTCCCCCAAGAAGGGTGGCAAAGGAAAGGGCAAGGGAGCTGCTTCAGCTTTTGGTGCTGCTGGTGGTGCCGGAGCTGCTGGTGCTGTCGCTGGACTTCCAGGTGCTACTGGTGCTACTGGTGGTGCCGGAGACGCTGGCGTTGCAGCTGCCGCCGCAAATACCAGCCAGACCGGAACTGTTGTCAACACACCCGAAGCTAACGATGTCGAGTACCTTTCTCCCGTCAATATTGGAGGTCAAACACTCAACCTGGACTTCGACTCTGGCTCTTCGGATCTTTGGGTCTTCAACACGCAGTTAAGCGCCAAGGCCTCTACTGGACACACAAACTTCGACCCTGCCAAGTCAACAAGCTTTGCGCTGATGCAAGGTGCTTCGTTCGAGATCTCATATGGTGATGGATCTGGAGCTGCTGGAAACGTTGGAACGGATACCGTCAACATTGGTGGTGCCACAGTGACTAATCAGGCTATCGAACTGGCGACTGCTGTCTCGCAGTCATTTGTCGAGGACACAGCGAACAATGGTCTGGTAGGCCTCGCCTTCAGCTCCATCAACACCGTCCAACCCCAGACCCAGAAGACGTTTTTCGACAATGTAAAGTCTACGCTCGCCGAGCCAGTTTTTACCGCCGACCTGCGTGCCCAGGCGAACGGCGCTTATGAATTCGGTGCCATCGATGCGAGCAAGTTTACCGGAGCCATGACTTGGGTGCCCGTCAACACGACGCAGGGTTTCTGGCAGTTCACCAGTGCAAGTTTTGCTGTCGACGGCGGCCAGGCGCAGGCAACCACATCAGGAGACCAGGCCATCGCCGATACTGGTACCACCTTGATCTTGGCCGACGCTGCTGTGACAAAGGCGTACTATGCCCAGGTTCAAGGAGCGGTCAATGATCAACAGCAAGGTGGCTTCACCTTCCCTTGCAGTGCGACACTACCCAATCTTCAGCTGGACGTTGGCGGCACCATGGCCACCGTCAAGGGTGACGACATCAAATTTGCCCAAGTTGATGCTCAAAGTAAGTCTGAGTCTTGGTCGTTTCATCGTCATAGTATCTAACAAGGTTTCTAGCTTGCTTCGGTGGTGTCCAAGCGACAACTGCTGGTCTTGGAGTCTACGGCGATATCTTCTTCAAGAGCAACTTTGTTGCTTTCAACGGCGGCAACAACTCCCTGGGTTTCGCACAGCATGTCTAGATGGTGTTAGATGACGCCTTTTTCTTCAATATAGATGTATATTATCAATGTTATGGACCCATATAGCAGGCATTTGCAGCTCTGCAACATCAATCGACTCTCGGGATCGTTATTTGGCGGTCCAAGTTGGGCATTGACGTCTGTACATAGAAACCGGTAGGCTTAGATGAATAACCTGGTATCAATAGCATTTTTGGCCACAAAGATTCCTCATTGTTAGACCGGGTGCATTTCTGTCCTATGTGTATTCAACCTATTTTCTGCCATCACTTACTCTTCGTCAGAGCTCACATTCTTGGGATTCTGTCGGACATCCAATAGGAAGATGCGGATCACAGCTGGGACACAATAGGGGCTATTACGTGGCTCGACATTGCATCATACAGGAAACTTGCTCTCGTCTCTCTGTCTATATGCTGTTACCCATGCAAGCCCTGCTGCGACAGCTGCATCCTGCAGGGTCTTGAGACATGATCTGCTGCAGCGATGTGGGCCTTGGCGATGCGCTCCCGTCATGTCCTTGCGCGCGTGCAGCCGAACGGTTGGGGCTTTGGTATGTATGTATTGGTATTGCCAAGGTAATGTTTAGTAGACCGTGTAGTCTTGCACGGATTGGTCAAGCCTGTAGATACTTCAAGCAAACTGCTCGCTGGAAACTTGCTATGGTTATCACGGACAATCGAATCCTTGGAATAGTATATATATATAAATCTTATTAAAGATTCCATCGAATAAGGAATATTGACAAGTCTTGTACCAGCCGCTACAGCTCAATTGTCTGGGGGCTACACAGTCATCCAGCTACCGAGGTACCGTGCTATAAATACCAATAGTGCATATGGTTAGAGATTCTACATACTGCACTCAAATCAGAGGTTACCATTATGTATCTTCTTGAAGGTATATGACTTGCTCGAGACGGCAGTATGATTATATGCTGCCTTCTATCACACTAAGCATACAAGAACATCCATGCTCGAACAGATGGGCGGGTAGGGGCGGGCAGGGGAAGGCACCTACAGAACAAGGGCTGGTGGGATGAATCGAAGACCTAACGCTCTGAGCAGAGTCTTGGCTTCCGTACCGTATACCTACCTCGGCGATCGCCAGCGTGACATTTGGAACCAGTCGGGATTGTTTACTTCATCTGTTGATTGTAGAATAAAACGGAGTTTTATGGTCAGAAAATCGTAACCATTTCTGTCCAATACTGACCTTGGAGCTGACGGACTGATCGGTGTCAAGTGAGAAGCGCGTGCCAAGAGCAGTATCCGACATCGGATAACATGTTGCATAAATGTGACAGTAGATTAATGAGCTGATTATCTTATCAGATCCGAATGAAATCTCCGCTCCCTTCTTGGGCCCCGCCGTCCACCAGGCTCTCCTGCCGACGACCACACGTACCGAACGGTATAACCCAGCATGCCTAGCCGACGCTACTGTAATGAGCCCACGATTGCTGCCCCGATAGCCAAAGAGAGCGAGCAGGGCTTCGGTGCAAAATTTTCTCACTCTCCTTTCAGCAGCTAACGTCAACCGAGTACGCAAGATCTCCGTTACTACGAATCTGCCTGGCTTGTTCGCCCACTCTTCCATTAAGTCGCGCAGTCACGACCATTCGTGTCGTCTGGAACCCCATCTGCGTTCTTAAGTGCCATATGTAGCAGTCTCTTGGAAGCAACCGCATCTGATAGAAATGGCTTAAACAGCTACCTTCCTATAACTATAGATGTCTCCGCGCAGGGTGCAACTGAGCCGCAGCACGACCTCACTCCGAGGCAATCTGATGGCACAGGACTTCATCATGGGTTCCAGTATGAATGGTGATGCCCTTTGCCGCAGCCCGAATGCACCGTTCAAAAATATACGTCCAAGCCTGGCTCCATGTAACCCCCCTTGGTACTCGATGATGGTCGCTTGACCTACATCAGTTATCTGATCCGATTAAAGTTATCTGATCCGCTCAGTGTGGAGGGTCCCTATGCATTGGCGATACACCAAGCCATTCACCAAGCCCGAAAGCATAGTGTTCTAACGCGAAAGAGGAAAGTTGCTTTACGAATGCTCAACACCCATGTTCACGGTGAACCCTCAATGCCTGTTGGATCTTGACCGTTGTCGGCCATGATGGAGTTTCTTGGTTGCCCCATCGTGCCATACTAGCAATTTGTGATCTTCCCATACGCGGCTCGTATGCTGCATCCTTTTGGGTTCCTTGATCCGCAAATCTCTGCGTGAATCTCGCATGGTGCCTGCCATCCTGTGATCGGTTCCTGAGCTGCCTACATACACCCGCCGCTGGCTCAACCGATCTTGCAGCTTGAATGCATGCGATTCCATACACTCGGTACTGCGGCATGAGTGACTGAGCCACCATGTCTTTTCCCAAATCACTGGCTGTAAATGCCTATGTTGACTCCCCAGACGGCGACGAGCCTACCTCAACCAGTCACCTATCTACGCCACCTACCGACGTTGAGGAGGAAGCCCTTGATTCAGACCAGTTGGATCAAATATGGTCTTGGAATACTCCAGTGCCGCCGACGCTGGACTTTTGCATGCATGATGTAATTAAGACGCAGGCACAAAAGGAACCATCTCGATCGGCTATCAATTCATGGGATGGAGATTTCACATACCAGGACGTGGACTCCATGTCCGATTCCTTTGCCTTACATCTTGCGTCGTTGGGCGTGACCAACGGGCAAATAATCCCACTGTGCTTTGAGAAATCGAGATGGACCGTCATTGCAGTATTGGGTGTCATGAAAGCTGGAGGGACGTTCGCACTTATGGACCCAAGCCAGCCGGAAGGAAGATTACGAACCATTATTCAACAAACTGAAGCTTCTGTCATAGTCACGTCGAAGCTACAGGAAGATCTTGGTAGTCGCATCGCGCCCGATCGAGCGCGGGTGACGCTCTCTCAAGAGCTTCTCGATGCAGCTCCGAACTGCACGGAGCTTTCACCAGTATCACCCCAAACAAATCTCTATATCCAGTTCACTTCCGGTAGCACGGGCAAGCCGAAGGGTGTCGTCATCACACATGCGAATTATTCGAGTGGCGCGGTACCGCGCGCCGACGCAGTCGGCTACAAGGCGCATTCCAGGGTTCTCGATTTCGCATCTTATGCTTTCGATGTCTGCATCGACTGCATGCTCTGTACCCTCGCCGCTGGGGGCTGCTTGTGCATACCATCTGATGCGGATCGAGTCAATGACTTGAGCGGCGCGATTCGCAGAATGAGTGTCAACATGGCTCACATGACTCCCTCGGTTGCGCGCGTGCTTGACGACGACATCATTCCCTCGCTTGAAGTTCTGGGTCTGGGAGGCGAGGCCATATCTGCTGGCGATGCGGCCAGATGGAGCCGCAACACTAAAGTGATCAATGCTTATGGGCCATCTGAATGCACCGTTGGCTGTGCTGTCAACAGTGATGTCGGTGCCGAGAGCGATAAGCCTGCTGTGAGCATCGGAAGGGGTGTAGGAGGAACACTTTGGATAGTCGATCCTTCAAACCAGGAGAAGCTCATCCCGGTAGGCTCGGTAGGTGAGCTTTTGGTCGAAGGACCCATTGTCGGTCCTGGATACCTGAATGACCCGGACAAGACCGCGGCAGTATTCATTGAGGATCCAAAGTGGCTCTTAGCAGGAAGCAAACAACACAAAGGCCGGACTGGGCGCCTCTACAAGACTGGAGACCTTGTGAGATACGACAACGATGGCACAATCATATTCGTGGGACGCGGTGACCAACAAGTAAAGCTCCGAGGCCAGCGTATCGAGCTCTCCGAAATCGAGTATAACATGCGCGATGCTCTACCTCCGGGGACTCGAGTTGCAGTAGAAGTCATCAAGCCAGGAGGCTCTTCAGCCGAACCAACCTTGGTCGCCTTTATAGCCGCGCGAGCAGGCCTTGTACCAGATTCTCATTCCCTTCTTGGCTCGCACTCTCCGCAGATCCAAGATGCCCTGGAGAACATGAATAGGCACCTCTCGAAGCACTTACCCATCTACATGATCCCAGCAGCCTACATTCCACTCCAGATCATGCCCCTCTTAGTGTCGGCAAAGACTGATCGCAAACGCCTACGCGAGCTTGGAGGTTCGTTGAGCCGGAAAGATATTGCGAGTTTCGCAGAGATGACAGTCCAGAGACGAGAGCCAACGACAGACATGGAAATCAAACTCGCTGGTGTATGGAGCCGGGTCCTCGGTCCTGACACCAATGTCGGTGCTAATGACAACTTCTTCACTCTAGGTGGTGATTCACTTCGCGCGATGAAACTCGTCGCTCAAGCTCGATCTGAAGGCATTGCTGTGACGGTAGCTGAAATATTCAGCAATCCAGTCTTGGCGGATATGGCCATCGTAGCAAGACCCGATGAAGGTGAAGGCATTTCTGATATCGCACCCTTCTCACTAGTGGCGGGTAAGTGGTCGGAGTCATCTGCCCGGTCTGAATGTGCCGCCTTCTGCAACATCGACGCAGCCGCGATTGAAGATGTCTACCCTTGTACACCTCTCCAGGAAGGCCTCATGGCCCTCTCTGCCAAAGTCAGCGAAGCCTACGTTGCTCAGCGAGTCGTCGAGGTTGCGGACGAGATTGCTGCCCGCAACCTGCTTGAAGCCTTCAGAACAGCCTCCAGAGACTGCGCTATACTTCGTACTAGGATAGTGCAGGTTCCCGAGCACGGTCTGCTGCAAGTCGTCGTAAAGGACGACTTCTCGTATCAGTGCCCGTCAGCGCAAAGCCTGGCTGATTACCTAGTGGAGGACCGAAACACTTCGATGTCTCTGGGGAAACCTCTGGTCCGTTACGGCGTAGTGTGCAATCAGGAGACCTCCGGTAAGGCACATTTTGTCTTGACGATGCATCACGCGCTTTATGACGGTTGGTCCATGCCACTCGTCGTTGAGCGTGTCAACCGGGCCTATAACGGTCTCACTACGGAACGGCCAGCTGAGTTCAAGCATTTCATTGACTACCTGAACAAGATGGACCGGCAGGGATCAGAAAATTATTGGCGAGAGCGGCTAGATGGTGCGGTCGGCGAGCAGTTCCCATCTCTGCCATACCCAGGGTACCAACAGCAAGCCGATTCTTTACTAGAACACTATGTCAAGACAGGAAAGCCAGGTGGAGGGATGACTATGGCCACAATCATTCGCGGAGCCTGGGCACTGCTGGTCTCGGCGTATACTGCCTCGAATGATGTCGTCTTTGGTGAGACGCTAACCGGACGCAACGCCCCTATTCTGGGTGTCGAAGAGATCGAGGGTCCCATGATTGCCACTATCCCGGTCCGCGTGGCTGTAGACCCAAGTGCGACAGTCGCCGACTACCTGCAGGAAATACATGACCAGTCCGTCAATGGCATAGCACACGAGCACATGGGTCTGCAACACATCCGACGATTGAGCCCGGATGCTCGCGAGGCCTGTGAGCTGCGCACAGGGCTGGTTATGCACCCCAGCGCCGATGAACAGGGGGAGCTCAAGAACGAGAAACAGCCTGCTGATAGCTTCGTGCCTGCCGGTGATGCCGAGGCAGCTCAGGAAGCGCTCAAGTTCAACACCTACGCGTTGATGCTGGTGTGCTCCTTGGATCCCCAGGGCTACTTGATCATGGCCAGCTTCGACTCCAAGACAGTGAAGAGTGCGCAAATGGAGCGGATGATTGCGCAGCTAGGTTGGCTCACGCAGAAGTTCATCGAGAATCCCGACGTGTCCTGTGGCGAACTCGACGTGTTGACCGACGAGGATGTGCAGCGATTGAAAATCCTGAGCCGCGACAGACAGGTTCTGCAGGCTGTCTCGGCTGTACTTTCCGATGGATGCTATGCGTCAGAGGCATGGATCGTTGATCCCTTCGACACGGCGCGCCGGGTACCACTCGGAGCTGTGGGTGAAATTCTTGTGCGTTGCTCACAAGATTCGGATTTGGAAGCAGTCGAAGGCCCGGGAAATGCCGCGGACAGTACGAATGACAAGCTATTCAGAACCAAGAAGCTCGCAAGGTTCGCCGACGACGGCAAGCTTATCTTCGTAGAGCGTTCGCAGAGGGTCAACGCAACCGAAATTGAGCGAAAGAAGAAGCATGTGACTGCTACCTCGGCGAAGCAGAAGACCTTACGACACACCTGGGGCCGGATTCTTTCGGTAGATGAAGGCGAAATTGGACTCAACGACAGCTTCTTCCAGCTTGGCGGCGACTCCATCGGCGCCATGAAGATCGTTTCGGATCTTCGAGCTAAAGGGATGGAGTTGACTGTGCCAGATATTTTCAAGCATCGCACGCTTTACGAGATGGCAAAGGTCGTCAAAGAAAGGGAGCCAGCAGCTTCCGAGGCCGAAGTCACCATACCCGAACCCTACTCACTGCTAGGGGTCAGCGACGTGGACTTATTCAAAACTGAGACTATACGCCCGATGCTCTTACAGGAGAATCCGATCATCTGCGATATATTACCAGCCCGCCCTCTCCAGCAGGTTGCTGTGAAGGGAACGACACAGCTTCCTCGGTACTCCGCAAGATACGAGCTCTTCCATCTTGGAGGACAGGTGGATAAGCCCCGACTCTTCAAGTGCTGTCAAGAACTCGTCGCGCGTAACGAGATCCTGCGGACTGTCTTTGTAGAGGCTATTGGCAAATGTCTCGGCGTCGTTCTCAAGACACTGACAGTGGCAATCGAAGAACACGCGGTTCAGGGCGACGTCGAGTCCGCTGCTCGCGAAATTTGCGATGCCGATATTCAGACAGACATGCCGTTAGGTTCTTCGTTTGTCAAATTCATATTCGTCGAGGGCGAATCGAACAGGAGCTGTCTCATCCTGCGCATATCGCACGCCCAGTATGACGAGATATGCTTGGTCGGCTTGCTGCGCCAGCTAGCAGCGCTGTATGACGGCCAGTCACCTACCGATTCTATTCCGTTCTCATCCTTCGTTTACCATGTTGTGCAAAAGGGCATACCTCAGAGTGAGCCCTACTGGCGTGAGCTGCTCAAAGGCAGCTCGTTATCTGTCCTGCGCCCAGAGCTCCCTCTTACTTCAAAGACGCCAGGGGCGATCACAAGGACTGTGGACATTTCCGCGCGGCTGAAGGACATCACCATCGCGACGCTGCCCACCGCCGCGTGGGCACTGTGTCTCGCGCGCCGCCTCTCGGTCCGAGACGTCGTGTTCGGCGAGGTCGTCAGCGGGCGGAACATCGACCTGCCCAACGCCGACGCGGTCATGGGGCCGACGTGGCAGTACGTGCCCGTGCGAGTCAAGATGGAGCCGGGCTGGACGTCCTTGGACCTGCTCGAGCACGTCCAGTACCAGCACATCACCAGCGCGCAGCACGAGTGCATGGGGCTTGGCGAGATCGTGCGGGCCTGCACCGATTGGCCCGAGTCCGTGGACTGGTTCGACTCCGTCGTTCATCAGGACGTGTACCATGTTGAGGAGCTCAAGTTCGGAGCCGCGGACTGCCGTCTCGAGACCATCTATCCGCACCTGGAGCCTTTGCGGGAGTGGAAAGTCCAGGCTTTTGTCAAGGGTGACAGCTTGACGCTGGAGATTGTGACTTTTGAGGATTGGCTGGGTGTCGCGCATGATTTACTGGACGAGCTCGAAGAGATCATGAAGATGTTGGTGAAGCGACCGAGCGAATTGATATTTTGAGTGGGAGAAAATCGGAGGCATGCTTCACGACCATGGCGGAAGGCAGTACGACTTTAGACCTTCATATTCTTCTCTCCTTCTAACTTCAGGTATCTAGCTTTCATCTATTCAAATAAAAGGGTCCTGTTGGTGCCTGTTGATGTAGTCGATTTAAGCCCTTCTTGTAGGTGGTGCCGCGAGATGCCTGGTTTCTAGAGTCATGGTGAATAATGTGTAAAGTACACTCGCTGGAGCAACTACTTCAAGACAGACAGCTCTGGAACAATTGCAAGGAGCGGGAGATTCTCGAGAAAACTTGAAGGTTTGGTATATAATGCAAATGATAACCAGTCATCTTGTGAAATGGTGTCCAAGGCGCCGCAATTCAAAAAGCCCAATGTACAGATTTCCTCTTCCGCCTTTTCTCTATTCGCGGTTTTGAACTCGGGCCATCATGCAACAATCCCATCACGGACGAAGTGCTGTCCAGATCATCCAAGAGCTGCCATTCCAACCTGTTTTTCTCAATAACACCCATTGATTTCCGTAAACGCCGTCGCCATCCCTCGACATGTAACCAAGCAAGCCTAAAATCACCCGTGACCTCGTCCAAGCTGGAATCGGAAGAGGTCCTCCTCCGAACGCCCTCCTCTACCGAGTCACTGAGCGCTGTATCCGAGCGTGGTCAGTTGCTCCCCGCCCCGCTCAGCAAAGCGCTGTGCTCGTCCTGCTCCTCCTCCGCCTCGTTCAGGAACCCGCCTTTCCGTCTCCCCGGCGTCTCCTCCTCCTCGTCACTCTCCTCGTCCGCGTACGTCAGCGACCGCCGCAGCGACGAGCTTCGCTCCCGCATGTGCCCCGTGAACGCGCCGAACCCGGGCCGCGCCGAGGGGCTCGTCGAGCAGCCGTTGTTCCGGGGAGGCGCGGCCGGGGCCTCGAACATGTTGCGGAGCTTCTGGAACATGGGCGACCCGGCGAGCGAGTTGCGGTTGGAAGAGGGGTTGGAGTCGGAGGGCGAGGGCGAGGGCGCGTCGAGGGACACGGGCATGGGCATCGAGGCGCGCTTGCCGCCGCTGCCGTGCGCGTCGTAGCGGAAGGGGTCAAAGTCCTCCTCCCCCTTCGTCGTCGCCTCGCCGCGGCCGCCGTCGGTCAGCTCTGAGTCGTTGCGCATGCGCATACGGTTCACGACGGGCGCGGGCCACGAGTCCCGGATCACGGGCTCGTGGTTGTCGACGGCGAGAGAGGAGTGCACGGGGGACGACGCGCCGGAGGAGAGGGTGCTCTGGCTGCGCATCGACTGCGGCGTCTGGTCATGGCGCGCGTCCCAGGACAGGTTGGTGACGTCGCGGGGCGTGAAAGCCTCGGCCTCGGGGTCGAGGGCCGACTGCTGCTGGGACGGTGGTGTCTGTGGTCGCGCTTGGGGAGCGTGGCGGCTTGCGGCTAGGCCTTTGAACGGTATGTCGGGACTTTCTGGCGTCTCGTGAGCTTGTGGGGGTTCTGAGACGCGGTCATCGTGATGATGTTGCTCCGTCGCTGGAGTTGCGGATTCCGAGTCTTGATGGATTGCATAGTTTTCGGGTGTTGTTCTTTTGTTGTCCAGTACATGTGTATAGTCGCGATCTTCGTCTACGGTATGCTCTGGGTGCTGTCGTCCGGCGTCCTCGCCTACTGAATATTCGCTGGTGTCGTCTTCTGAAGCACTTGGCGCATGATTTATGTAGTGGTGGTCTTCAGAAAGCGCCTCTCCGGCATGATTATCGTGATGCTCGTCATAGACACCATAGTTATCTGGCGATGACCTGGCGGCTTTTGGAGTCTGGGGAGAGCCCAACTGTGTGCCTGAGAAAGTCTGCTGAATCGAACCTCGGGGCGTATCAGGCATGATAGTATCGTCATGGTCATCGTGATCATCGTGGTCATCGTGGTCATCGTGGTCATCGGTAAAGTATGAACTGCCATCATCGTCGAATAGATCTGCTTCGCCATTAACGGTGTCATTCTCTACTGGTAATGGCGAACGAGAGGCGCTTCGAGGCGGTGTGCTAATATGGAGGCCATCATGCGGTTCCCTGTCCACCGGCCGATTTTCAATGTTGAAACTCTCTGCTCGTGGAGTTGAGTTCTCAATCGCCACTGCGGGAACATGCGAGTTGTCGGGAGAAGACTCCTCTACTGTTTGAGCCGGTCGTGAGCTTTCTTCATCTACCTGGTTGTGTGATAGCAACGATGGTGAGTCGCTTATGATGGGCGTGGCAGTTGAGACAGGAGACAGGGACGGCCCAGGAGGGTTCTTTTGGTCGTCCCTGTTCTCGCTCTGGTAGTCGACATGTGGTGATGAAGGCACGACTGAGCTGGCTTCTTCCCGCGACTCGGTTGCTGAGTCTTCTGGCTCTTGGATAGTCGCAGTCTCTGTCGATGACGTTTGGGGATGGTTACTGTCATTATCCACAAGCGGTTGATGGACAGTATCTCCTCCATCAGCCGGGTGCGACTCGAGAAGCTTCTCACCCTCACTGTGGTTAGCCTCGCTTGTCACAGGAGAGGAAGGGTTGGCAGTCCCAGTGGCCCCCTCGCTGAGCGTGGCAGAGTCGGCGTCACTATGTACCTCTTGGACCGGGGTATCATCCAGGGGATGAGCTTCATCGTGTGCTGGATCACGAGGTGATCCCGGCTGGTCTGGCTTAGTCGAGTCTGTGCCCGGCTTTACTTCTTCATGGCCATTAACGTCACCGTGGTTGGAGCTGCCACTCATCTGCCCCAGGCCGCCGGCCGACTCCAATCCGTCTGAATCCGTGCCGGGATCTGCGAGAGGGGTTCTGCTGATGGTATCTCCGGCTTGATGTTCCACGTGATGCTCCTCGGGCTCTCCATCCCCTTCTCGGCTCTCGCCGGCGTGCGCTTCGTCGTGAAGCCTATCGACCGGAAGAGCAGAGCTGGTCTCCTCATGAGTATTGAGTATTGGAGCGGCCGCATCTTCGTGGACCTCTGGGAGTCGTTCGTCATCGTCCGGGACGACTCGCTCGCTATCACGATGCTCATTGTCAGAATCGATCAGGTCGTCATGTGCAGCATGCAGATTCGAGGAAGCATTGCTACCTGTATCGGCCCTCTCTAGAGAGCCACCATCAGCGACACCTTCGTGGGCTTCAGGCTCATCTTGCGGCTCTGCTTCGCCGTTCTGAGGCTGTGATATCTGCGATTCTGGAGGCTCGTAGCTCGCAGAGCGTGATCGAGACGGGGACTCCCACCATGGAGTCTTCTTGGGATCTTCGTCGGGTTCGGCTTCCGCTGTCGCTGGAACCTCTCTGGTCTCTGAGGTCTCCTCAGAGACTTCTACGCTAGCCACTGGATCTGTCACTTGAGGCAAGCCGGCATTGGAGTCCGATGGTTCTTCCGACTTGTCATCTTTCGAGGACGGGATTTGCTCAAACTGGGCTGGTAGACTTTCACTTTCGTGACCGATTGAGTCGGTTGGCTCCACGTCGCTCTTATCATGCGAATGCTCCCCGCTGTCCTCCCGAGGAGCTGTCTCGGCAATGCTAGGTTCATGGAATGGAGTCGAGCTCTGAGAAGCACTCGGGACGGCTTCATGCTGGGTTGACGAACCAATGGGATCATTGTCCTTCGACTGAGTATCGTCGGCGTGTAGTTCTGTAGACGCTGAATCGTCACCAGTACTCTCATGAATGGGTGCTTCGTCTTTCACATCCTGGAAGGTTTCATCGTTTTTGAGAGGTAATGAGACGTGCTCGTCAAGGTCCGTGTCCTGACTGGCCTTGTCATTCGTAGCATCGTGGTCATTCGATGTCAGGTCGGACTTGAGGTCTTTTTGCTCAATTTCGGGATTCTCGATTGAGCGTTCCTCGGACAGCGTCTCCGACGCCTCTGGTACAGGCGCTTCATGTTTTTCGTTCGTGCCTGACAGCACATCTGGTTCATGATGCTCTGGTTCATGATGCTCTGGTTCATGATGTTCTGGTTCATGATGCTCTGGTTCATGATGTTCTGGTTCATGATGTACTGGGATATCCAATGGACCTTCCTCCTTGCTCGCAACCATGTTCGAATCCATGCCAATACCGGAGTCCTCACTCTGCACCGAATCCTCATGGACCGTCTCAGGAGGACTGACGGCTGGCGCCTCGTCAACCTCACGATCTAGGCCACCATCTCCCTGCCCCTGGGACGTAGCTCCCTCACGAGCAGGCGCCTCTCGGCCTTGTTCGTGATCGTCGTCCCCGATTGTCGTTGTCGTCTCCTCGTCAGGCGCCTTGTCACGGTTACCATTTGACACATCTTTCTCCGCCGCAGGGAGAGTGGGCATACTGGTTGCGGAGCCGTTAGGGACATTGGATGCGCGCCCTCGCTTGCGCGTGGGGAACTTGGGCACAGCTTGGTGCTGTAGATGCTCGTCGATGAGGCGGTTGATTTCCTGTCCCACCGAGAAATGTCAGTGACTAAGAAGAACTCATGGCACCTCCCGATCTTCTTGCTTACACGTCTCTTCTCCTCGAGCAATCGGAGCCTCTCCTGGCCCTCCTCTATGATCTGCCGGGCTTCCGCCTCGACCTTGTCCAGTTCCTCTTCGGCAACATGTTCCACTTTCGTGGTCTCGGCATCGAGGGCTTGCCGCTCGTTTTCATCTTCGGCTTGTATCCTCTGTTCTCTCTCCTCATCTTCTTGTCTTCGTCGCCTCTCGCGTTCTTCGTCTTCCCTCCTCCGCCGCTCCTGGACTTCTTGCAGCTCCGACTTTCTCGTGGCCTCGGATGCCTCTCTGTTCTTCTCGTAAGTCGCTCGTATACTTTCGAGCGTCGTATCTCTGCCCTCCTCCAGCTCGTCTATCCGTTGGTCGTGTTTCTCGGTGGCGATGCCCGAGATGGTGCTGTGGATCTCTGAGAGATTCTCTTGCATCTGCTTCACGAGCGTGGCGGTATCCATCTTGAATGATTGTATAACGAGGGACGTCTAGATCTCTCAACGCAAGGCACTACCTTCCAAGTCGAAGTCGTGATATCGACTGATGACATTCGCCAGTAGAGCTATGCCCTAGATATAACGATAGGGTTAAATTGAGCTACCTCATCGAGCATGACCCGAAGCAAGGAGACAGGAACCTGGTCAAGAAGCTATCACAAAATGAAAGGATCGAGTAAATAAGTTCGGATGGTAGAAAGTTGAGCCGGATCACAGAATCCAAAGCCTCGCTTATTTGTTTCAATGAAACAAAAATCCCATTGAGCAATGCACGCGAGTTTTGGAAGGCGCCTAACAGGTCTATACATAGTATAACATTCATGCTATGGTCTGTTGCATATACTAACGCATGATGCTGCCAAACCAGAGGAGCCCACGTACATGGACTGGGCTTCCCCAGCAGAAGCCAGACCTGGTCTGAAATTCATGCAGAGGTCTCCAGCGTCTGCTGTTGGCTGGGGTGGTGAATGAAGTCTCAGCCAGCTACATCATCGGTTGTGCTTATGCGGGTGAAGTTGTCGGCCGAAGATACGCAGATCGCCGATGAGCTTCTTGTAGTGAGCTCAATAGCGGCTTGAGAGCTCGAATGCGAAGTGGTACGGCTGGATTTTACTGGCTACGGTCGGTCCATGGCAGTTAGGTGAAATTGTGAGCTGGGCCCAAGGGATGAACGAGCATTGCTGCATTATGCGTAAGATAGTAGCAGATAAGTGCATCCGGTAGCTGAAACCGCCCAACCTGAGGGAGCCGCTGGCAACGATGACCGACTGCATGAAACACAAAACCTGATTGGGAGTTTGGCTCCAGTAGAAGCGACCGTTTTTTAATGTTAGACACTGCCCTCTAGCAAGCCCCGTTCTATGGACTGATCGAATGCGACCGATGCAATGCGGGTCATTCGCGTAGCCAGTACGAACAGCATCGTCGATATTGCTATTGAAATACCATTTTATGCTCAGTTGGCAAAAATTTATTTGATTTTTTTTTTTCTTGTAAAGAGGATCTAAGTAGTAGTAAAGCAGGTAAACTGCAAGAATAGCGACAAGCGCAGTGAATATACCACCGAACCGAATAGCAGCGCTCTGTATGAACAAGTCTAAAGACATCCTGAAACCCAATCTCCTCCACATTAGTCCTAGATGCTAAATGGATAGATTTCACACAACTAGGGAAGATTATATCCTTGCATACGCCCCTTTGGTAGACACAGCTTTTCTGCGCCTGTACGAGTCGCGGTATCCATATCGCTGATATGTGCCGAAACCGTATGCGCTCACTCCTAATACCGTCCAGACACTTGTGACTACCAAGCCTACGGGAAAGATTAAAATGTTGACTCCCGGAACGACAAAGGCGATGTTGCCAGCTGCCAGTTGGTTGGTGACATTCTGTACAGCCAACGTAGCAAGGGAAAAGTCGGACATGATCACTTCGTTAGAGAAGATGCCATTGACGAATGCAGCTTCATTTGACGACACGTTCGTGCTAATCGTTTGGCCGGCTGCAGTCTTAGCTGACAATGTGACAGCTGGCATGACTAGAGGCTCAAGAACACCCCTGCATTGATTAGCAACTATTCGTGTGGAAGAATATGATTCCAAGTCTCTTACAAGGTCATAGGCTGATTCATCTGGTCCTGGTTGATTTGGCCCTTGAACATGTAGGTTTGGAGCAGAGTAGGCGAGGTTGTCTGCCTACTGATCACACCAGCTTGGATATCTCGTCTGTTGATCGTTTGGCTAATGAGCGACGCAGTTGCTCCCGAATACTGAACACTTCCAGAAATATCTTGAGGAGCGATGTTGGCGAAGTCGCCGCTGGGAGTAGAAACCTGGAATAGGCGCATGTCGGCCATAAATGTACCGGCAACGGTGTCGAGCTGTGGAAGATTGTAGCATACTGCCGTGCCGGTCGGGTTGGTGGCAGCTGAAAGGACCGATAGAGCGCTCATGCAAGCTGCCATCGTATCTGTATTCCATGCTGCCAGGTCGAAGGTCGAATTGGTTGACTGTCGCTTTGCCAGCGCGGCGACATCCTCGGCGTCGGAAAGCCTCAACACTTGCAAATCCGACCTCTCTGAAGTCAACACCACACCATGGCCAGATAGTCCTCCTGGCGCGGCATACGCTGTCGTGGCGAGCAGCGATGCCACAGCAGCCGTGATCCAAATCATTTTTCAAACAGAATTCTCTTCCGACACAGCCTGGCACTTCACGATGCCCAATGATAGGTGTTGAGAACCTGTCCAACTAAACTCCGGCCAGCGGTTGACAGGATCGTTGAAGCTCGTATGCGCTATTGTAAGGAACGTCTCGGCGGACTCGATCGTATCGGGCGAGTGACAAGTCGAAGCGGTGTAAGTAGAATGATGCGAAAGCCAGCGCGAGGGCTAGATAGAAGCGAAAGGGGCCTGCCCGCAAATGGGAGGGTATGGCTGCGGTTTAGTTTCAAGCAACGAACGAGTGTGAATACCAAGAATCAAATGAGAAGAAGGGAGATCATAACGGCACAGAGATAGACGAAGAGGAGAACAGACCTGCCTAGGGACTACCTAGCTTGGCACGAAAGGAGGGACTATGAGGAACAACTCAGACAAGACAAACTCATCAGAGACGCAGGGTACGTGTCCTGCAACGTCACGGTCCAGCAAGAGTTTCTGGGTCAGGACGAGTGGCATGAGGTGGACAGGCCAAGAGACTTCATTGATACCATTTTGGGGAGACCGACACGACTTGTCGCCTGGTTTCGACACTTGACGGGGCTTGTCACAGGGCCAAGCGTGCCCTGTCGACGACGAAAGAAGCGGTATGAACATGGGTGAGATACAGCGTCGTGAGCTTCTACGATGGGCACGGCACGGTACAGTCGGGAGGTGGTTGCGCAGATGCGACTTTGAGTTAAAGCAGGGATAGCCAATAGATGCCTGATTCCCGTTACTTAATTAGGAAAATACTGGGACTAGACTGGGGTCGAAATGGGGCAGAATCCACGAAGACACGGGAGATGGCACGGGCGTCTGTCGGATCGACTGACGATGTTACAGAGGCAGTCGGAAGAGCAGTTGAGATGAAGATGAATTGGTTTCGAGGGGTGTCGCGAAGTTCGAGACAGGCGGAGCCCCAGCGAGTTGCATCGAGGGTCCAAGGACCAATCACACGCACTATGCTTGAGGGTATTGACCCACCAGGAGGGAAGCCCCCCCCCCCTGCGCCCCCTACAGCGACAGCACTGAGCAGGCACTGAGCCCCTAGGCCTGAACTGGCCTGAACATCTTCAAGCTCCCATTGGATATCCTACTCGGTACCTTGCATTTGGGGCCAGCGACTCGATTGGTCCTGAGACGACGAGAACAAAAAAACAAAAGTAAAAAATCGTTCCAGGCCAAGACATCCTCGCCAAGATTGCAAAGTCGCATCATGAACCGTGGACCGCAAACCGCATCTTAGGTGCAGTAACCAGAGCACTAACCCTTCCCATCTGGCGTCAACCCCTCATTGTGATCACCAGACGGAGTGCGTGGATATATAAATGAACTAAGCGCCGACAACGTATGGCACTGGTTTGTCTTGACCGAGTCGAAGTAGGTAGCTGCCCATATTTGCCGTGAGACACTGCATCAAGTACGGCATACGGCGACACCATGGAGATGATGGTTCGATACGCGCGCTCTTTGTAAGCTATTCTCCGCATCTCATTCCGTGTGCAAGACGCTGTAGCAGCTCGATGTGAGATGGCTACCTCAGTGACTATGGTAGTTGATAGTTGTGTACCAACAGTCCATCGAGCAGCCAGAGTTGGCCATACTTGTTGATCTACATGTGCAGTATTGAGTAGTGGTTTCACCATGTGCCACCAGCATTGTATTACGGCTCAGATATCCGTACCGAAATGGACATGCGCGCCACGACGGCTTCCTATCATTCATCGCCCCAGGAGTTTTTGAGTATACAACGTTCGCATCTGGGCCACTCGAGTCGTAGCAAACTGCATGGCGTTAGCGAACATGAGGTACATCCCGACACCTGCCCAGAACACGAGGATGGTTCCGAGTCCCAGAACTGTCCGTTTCGCGCTCATAAGTCGCGATGTGACAAATCCTGAGACTGTTGCGGTCAACGGATACAGGTCGTCTTGTAAGGGTGGTACGAAGGAAGCATTGCGCTGATTCCTCCCCTCACGCGCCTCACGCGCCTCAACGGCATCCAACATCTTCTCAGCCACCCTGTTGCCAATTTTCTCCCACGTCGCACTAAGTGCACACGTCCTTCCGCTGTCGCTGAAGCGCTGCCTGAACTGAGGCTCCCGGGCCAGATCGACGACCCTTTGTACAAACTCTTCGAGGTCATTTGGCGGTACGAGGTAACCAGTCCGGCCAGATTCGATGATATCGCTTGGCCCGCCTTCGTTTCTGGCGATGACGGGCACCCCGCTAGCCATCGCTTCCAGGACTACCAGCCCGAACGTCTCGGTAATAGAGCAGTGAAGAAAGAGATCGGCAGACGCGTAATGTATCATGAGATCTTCTCCGACTTTAAAGCCGGTGAAGATGACTTTGCGTTTGGCCACCAGAAAGTCGAACATCTGTTTAACCTCGTGTTCTACGGCCGGGTTTCGGTTGCCGCCCACAATCACCAACTTGAAGTCCAGCTTCCTCCGGTCTAGTTCCAACGCCACGAGGGCCAGAAACCCGAACCCCTTCTCACCCGCCAGCCTAGAGCAGGTGAACAGGATGATCTCCCCGTTAGGCGCCCATTGCCGTCTGAGATCCGCACTCCTCTTACTAGGGCTGAAACCGGCCGTGTTGACACCTCTTCTCAAAACCTCGAGCTTTTCGCTCTGCACACCTGCTTCGTCTTCGAGATATCTCTTTACAAACGAGCTAGGGTAGAAAACTGTATGGACTGATGCATGTCGGAACAGAAAGCCCTGCACCTCGGAAAAGATATAGTTAGCGATGCGCCCAAGTGGCCAAGGGAACAGTATGGCGCAATATCCGGCCAGGTCGGTTTGAAAGTTGCAGAGTACCGGAATTTGTTCTTCGGCGGCCTGCAAGCGCAGCTGTAACATGACCTGGAACCCAAGAGAAGCTGGGCTCGCGAGATATATCAAATCTGGCGGCACACCGAATGTCTGTCTATAGAGTTCGGAGAGCCGTACGGGATAGACAACGGAGAGTTCAGGGTTGAATGGCACAGGATAGCCCGAAAGGCGAACCTCGGAGCTGTGTGTGCTTTCCGATGACTCTCGTTTTTCGGTCCCCACTGGCGAGAAGGTATTGACTCTTGTGTGATTGTGCGGCGCAACAACTGACACAAGAGCTCCGTGGGATCGCAGATGGTTGACGAGCATGAGCGTCGTCCTCGAGACGCCATTGACGGGGCCGAAGGACTCGGTGCATAACAGAATACGACGGCCCCCTAGGCCAGAAGGAAAACCCCCTAGATCACCACGTTGCACTTGTTGCTCGGCCATCACGAGCATATGAGGGAGGAGAGTGAGGTGTGTTCATGGCAATCAATGCATTCAGCCAGCCTTGCCTGTGCATAACGGCACTAGAAGTACCTATGATGGGCTCGCAGCAACCTCCGATACCTACCCAACAAAGTTTACAGCAACGTTGAAAACCTTGATGATGAAAGAGACGATTGAGTGACCAGAAATCCCGTGACTTAAAAACGAAGCAATGCTGCATCATGTATACGTATTGGGCCAGACATGAAATCTGAGGCTATCGGCGCAACGGATGTTGTTGAGGAGTCCATCCAATGGTGTGGTTCACTGCTTGCACACCCTGCTGCTTCGCGGGCCAATTGCAGTGCTCTATACAACCACATTGCCATCTGGAGGGGCTCCGCGGGGTACCATAAACAGTGAGGGGCCATCCACTAGAAGGACCCCTCCAAAACGATAGCTACTGTAGCAAGTGCCTGCCTGATGATAGCATTTACCTGCGAATAGGCTTCATCACCGAGGCCCTCGTGTTCTCGATGCGGTCTCTTGTTGGCCTCTACCTATCGTCTTTCTTTGGAATATAATCCATCACCGGAGCCTAGCTTTCATATGTGAATGACCAACAAAGTAAACTACCTCCAACTTAGCTAAGTACCCTCATTCCACATTCACCAGACATTATGAGACGACATAGCCTGAATGAAGAGATACGTACGGACAAGTGACGCCGTGAGACTCACTGATCAGCGTCCGATCCAGGGACACGCCGATGATAAGGCACTTGGCTATTTGCATGCTTGGCTAGTGAGTTGTCAAAGGCATCGTCGAAGCTGACGATCTGTTCCTCTGGCTGCGAAAATCCCGTTTGACATCAACTTCGAATTTTTGAAATCGAAGAGAATGGCGCCAATGTTATACTGTTTACATAGCTCAACGACTTTTGCCAGAAGAAGAAGAAGAAGAAGAAGAAGAGAAGACAGAAGAACATTTGAATTTCTGTACTTGGTTTGGAGCTACTGATGGCATGTACAAAAGGCCATAGCTGGTATGACAGTGGACCTTCCGTAAGTTGGCCAGTTATCCGCATGCGATGACATACGTGGCCTGTCAGGAGTCTTTCCTTGGCCACATGGCTTGTTCTGTTTCTACACCCCTGAACCGATATCGCCAATCAAAATGTCCTCTACGGTGATACTGATCGACTGGGCCTTGGAAAGGCTGTCGTATCTTCGGGATGGAAGTCAGCAAGTGTTACACACCACAATGGAACCCATGCCATGTCAGTAGGAACCGGGAGGTCCCGTGATAGACCAGACTTGCCACTTCTGAGGAATGCTAGACTGCCTATGTCTCCTAAACGTTCCTTCCACGCATCGAGGTGAAGGCTGTCGTCCTGACCCTCGTTTCTGGGCCCAGCCGCTGAGACCCAATACCAAAGCCAGCCCTTCTGTCCCAAAACTGCACTTTAGGCACCTGAGCTTCAGTCTTCGTATTGCCTACAAAGGGGAGGACGATTCGCTCCAAACCAGGCCAATATCACTAACGCCATCGTTCATTTGGATATCGAGATACTTGACACCTGTTTCGCCGATCGCGCTGTTACGTTAAGCAAAAGACCGTGTCGTGGGTGTATTGGTCTCTTCATACGAGAACCACCACTACAACCCATCTCATCCCTCCAAGTCATGTCTATACCGATTCCAGTTCCTGTGGTTGATTCACACGATCGCACATGTCACCATGATGTAGCCTCAACTGCTCCAACGACTCCAGATGGTAGCTTCTCTTTCAGCCCAGTCCTCCAGGCTAGGCCGGGGCAGAGAGGAAATAACGTCGAATATGTCACACGAATGCTTGACGGATCTTCGATAACCTCCGAGGACAGCGATACCGGGTCTTTCGAAGCCTTGACAGATTTCCTTCACCCTGTCCGCAATATCTGCTTCGTGGGTGCTGGATATGTGGGTGGGTGATGTTATTTCCAAGCGCCATTATCTTCATGTTACTGCAGTTTGTTTTTGCTGGATCGCCGACTCCTGAGGGTACAGAGGGCTAATGTTGCTGGCAGGGGGGCCAACGGCTGCCATGATCGCATACCATAACCCGCAGCTGCGTGTCAATGTTGCCGATAAGGACGCAGGGCGGATACGAAGATGGAACTCCAAGCACTTGCCAATTTATGAACCTGGGCTTCTCGAAATAGTACGCGTTGCCCGAGACGGCTGCCGACAGCTTATACCCGCGAGTACTCTGCGCGAAAGTGATAGTCAAACATCAGTCATCCTTGCTGGCGACAGCTTACAGGCTGTCCAAGATCAAATGGACGGCGGACATGTCTCGACACGGCAACCGAACTTGTTCTTCTCTGACGATGTCCAATCTTGCATCGAAGAGGCAGACATCGTCTTTATTGCCGTGAACACACCGACCAAACTAAGAGGTGCAGGTGCTGGGAGTGCCACTGACATGACTACTTTCGAAGCTGCGACCGCAGAAGTCGCTAAACATACCCGACCAGGAGCTATCATCGTTGAGAAATCCACGGTTCCATGCAGAACTGCTGACTTCGTCCGGGAGACTGTAAGCTCGCCATTCCTTCTGATTCATCTTCAGTAGACTAACTGAAGGGTATCAGCTCGCTATGCACCGTCCCGAAGTACGCTTTGAGGTATTGTCGAATCCGGAGTTTCTGGCGGCAGGCACCGCTGTGAAAGACTTGCTCCATCCGGATCGTATACTCATTGGATCCTCACCCACGACCCTTGGTCACCGCGCCGCTGCGGCTCTCGGCGAGGTTTATGCTGCGTGGGTGCCACGATCGCGAATTATTACAACCAACGTCTGGTCTTCTGAGCTGGCAAAACTTGTAGCCAACTCGATGTTGGCGCAACGTATAAGCAGCATCAACTCGATTTCTGCCATATGCGAGAGGACGGGAGCCGAAATCGATGAAATCGCTACCTCGGTTGGCTGCGATCCCCGAATAGGTGACAAATTTCTTAAGGCAGGGATCGGGTTCGGTGGTAGCTGTTTCAAGAAAGATCTTCTTAGTCTGGTTTATCTTGCCGAATCCCTAGGATTAGAGCAAGTAGGCGAGTACTGGCGGCAAGTTGTCAAGATGAACGACTATCAGCGAGATCGGTTTTCCCAGAGGGTAATCAGATGTCTGAATAATACGTTAGTCGGCAAGAAAATCACCCTGCTTGGCTATGCTTTTAAGGCCAACACTTCTGATACCCGAGAATCGCCGGCCCTGGAAATTGTCAAGACCCTAATGGAGGAAGGCCCACGGGAGATTGCCATCTACGACTCGTGCTGCAATCCTGCTCTCATCGCGATGGACATCAAGCAGATATTTAGAGACTGTGCTGCCTCGAGAGAAGATGGCGGACCAATTGTCGTGTACTCCAATGCGTACGAAGCCTGCGTCAGAACTGACGCGGTTCTTATCACGACTGAGTCCGATGAGTTCCGGAATAAGCGACCAAAGTCATCATCTCATGCGGCTAGCGGAACGATGAACTTGGCAAATAGTTCGGGCTCGAAGCCGCCCAGAAAAGCCTCTCAGGAGACAGAAAAGCTGGTTCAGACCGCCGGCCAAACGACTACTGGGCGTGTACCATCGACGACAGATGGGGACGTGATGCAACTGCACCAGCCACAACCACTCTGTGCTGCAGACTGCCCCGACTGCGAGCTGATGGAAGCGGCTGATCATGCGGTGACAGACAGTTTAAAGGAGAGCCGTGTGAAAGAACGCTTAGATTGGAGTAAGATCTCCCACTGTATGAAGGAGCCCAAGTGGTTGTTTGACGGGAAAGGCATCATAGACCCAGAAGAAATGGCTAGGTTCTGCATTCGGGTCGAGAGTGTTGGGCGTCAGGGAAGGAGTTCATAGTTGTGTCGATGTTTACGCCCCGATTCGATGGACTCACCGTGCCTGACACCCTTTTCACTTCCAATTTTCCAAAGCATGATGAAATTATCTTCACATGGACCGGGACTATATGCTTGGTTCCAAAACGTGTGTTTATTCTGGATACCATAGTACAATAATACTGTTTTGATCCGTTACTCTTGACAGTGGAGCAATACCTAGCTGATAATCGATGATAACCAAACTTTACTAAACCGCTGGCTCCCCTTATAACGCGGATACAGTATCGTTCACCCGGGGGCCTCTGTATTCGCATCGTGACTTGATGGCCGTTTTGTCTACAAAACTAAAAGCCATTGACCCTGGACTAGCGGCTGGGCTAGTATCATTAAGTATTAAAGAAATGTAAGTATTTGACTTGATGTTATGAGTCCATCCGATACTGCTGTTTGAGCGAATTCGCGTCAGGTTTTGGCCGCGGTAATTCCCCACAAAGGGCGCTGTTCGGGCCATATCGGCGGGACGGGCATAAATCAATAGCCGATGTATCGCAACGCGCCAAGTACAGTTATGACATCTTATATGATCGGCTTGGAAGCACCGTCACTCTCCAACGAAAAAAAGAAAAGATCAGTCAACTTGCTGCACACTCGCTCGGTGGGAAAAAATGGCTATGCGACCGGGAGTTGTTGGTTGCGTCGGTTCTCGCAACCTGGCGCGATCACGGAAAGCCCTGACACAGGCCTCTGTGCACCACTTCTCTTGCCGCTGGGCCGCGCCCAGCGTCGTCGTCCGGCAGTATGTCCAGGTGACGCCTCTCGCCCGGCGGCACTACTCGACGGATAGGGCGGCGCCCGTGAGCACGCGACGGGGCTCCAAGGTGTTCAAGTCCGCCGACGACGCGATTGCTGACCTGAAGGATGGCGATGTGCTTCTCAGCGCTGGGTTCGGACTGTGCGGGGTTGCTGGTACGTGAGGAGCTGGGGGGGGGGGGGGGGCCGCTCATGGCTTCGGGAGGGAGAGTTTCTTTTTGTCTTTCACTTGCGTTTGGCAATGGGACTGACTCGGTGATGAAAACAACAGAGACCTTGATTCAGGCCATTCACAAGAAGGGGCTGAAAGACCTGACCGCGGTCTCGAACAACGCGGGCTCCGGCGCCAATGGCCTGGCGCTGCTGACCGAGAGCGGGCGGCTGGACCGCATCATCCTCTCGTATCTCGGGTCGAACAAGGCCCTCGAACACCAGTACTTGACGGGGAAGATCGCCGTGGAGCTGTGTCCGCAGGGCACGCTGGCCGAGAGGCTGCGGGCCGCCGGAGCTGGCATCCCAGCTTTTTATACCAGGACCGGCGGTAGTAAGTTGGGCCTTTGAGAAAGAGCGGATGTCTGTGAAGGGCGGCGAAGACGAATGAGTGCTGACCTGTGGCCCGCTAGAAACTTTCATCGAAACCGGCGAGATCCCGTCCCGATTCACCCCCGAAGCGATTCTCGAGAAGGGCAAGCCGCGGGAGACGAGGATATTTGATGGAAAGTCGTATATCATGGAGACGGCACTTCCAGGTGATGTAGCTATTCTGCGAGCTTGGAAGGTCGATGAAGCTGGCAACTGTGTCTTCAAGTGAGCAGATCCCTGAAAGACGAAGGGTCACGTTGGCAACAATGCTCACCTCACTATTCTGCAGATACGCCACCAAGACATATGCCGGGCTGATGGCCAAGGCCGCTCGCCTAGCTATTGTTGAAGCCGAGAACATCGTGCCCGTAGGCTCCATCGACCCCGACAGCGTCGACCTTCCGGGCATCTTCATCGACCGCATCGTCCCGGCGACGGCCAAGAAGAACTTCGAGGTCCTCAAAGTGGCCCCTTCCAAGGAGTCCGGGAAGTCGGGGCCCCTGGACTCGAGGAACCGTATCGCCAAGCGCGCGGCGCAGGAGCTCAAGGACGGCTTCTACGTGAACCTCGGCGTCGGCATACCGACGCTCGCCGCGTCGTATCTCCCCGACAACGCCCAGGTGTGGCTTCAGTCGGAGAACGGACTTCTGGGCATGGGGCCGTACCCCGCCACCGAGGAGGACGCAGACCCGGATCTGATCAACGCCGGCAAGGAGACGGTCACCCTGCTGCCGGGCGCGTCGACCTTCGATTCGGCCGAGTCGTTCGGCATGATCAGGGGCGGCCATGTCGATGTCTCGATTCTCGGGGCCTTCCAAGTGTCGGCCTCGGGTGACCTGGCGAACTACATGATCCCGGGCAAGGTGTTCAAGGGCATGGGCGGCGCCATGGATCTTGTCTCGAACCCGGATCAGACCAAGATCGTGGTCGCGACGGAACACGTCGACAAGAAGGGACGGAGCAAGATTGTGCAGGACTGCAAGCTGCCGCTCACCGGCAAGGGCGTCGTCAGCACGATCATCACCGATCTGTGTGTCTTCCAGGTCGACCGCACAAAGGGCGGCTTGACTTTGACAGAGGTGGCAGAAGGCGTGGATGTCGAGACGGTCAGGAAGAATACGGATGCTGAGTTCCAGATCGCGAAGAATCTGGGGCACTTCTGATTTGGAATGGAGTGCGATGGTCTACAGAGAGCAGCTAGAAAGGACTGGAGAACTGTAAATAGCAGCATTGGTACCACCCTCTGTGGTTTTGACTTGTATTGTATTGCGCATCCTGTACATATCCGACATCCTCCATGATTGAACTTGTTGTGCTTCTTCGCTCTTCATTCGTTCGATGCTTCCGTGACGACATTGCGATATATACAATAGAACAAAGCTACATAGCCGTCTGTTTTCAAGCCTATATTCACATTCCCTCATAGCTTGGGACGAATCCCGGGCGCAAACGTCGTCCCTTCACCTCCCCCAATGGCGTGCACCAGTCTGTCGACATTGTCCAGCAACCACAGATTCCCATCCTCCGACGCCAGCCACTCGCCCCCTTCCACCGGCACCTCCCCCTCCACGTGCGCGTCCCCGTGCTCGTACGCCTTGCGCAGCCCGAAGATGTGCGACACGACCTGCGGCCCGACGCCCGTCTGCGACCGCAGGCACGCGATCGCCACCAGCGACGTCAGCACGCGCCCGACCGTCTCCCCCCGCGCCGCGCCGCGCGGGTTCGACAGCAGGTTCGCGTAGTGCCCGTTGAGGATGTGCACCGGCAGGTCCGGGTGCGACTGGCCGAGCCGGGCCAGGAGCTTGCGCTCGAAGCCGACGTAGACGCTGTCCCAGAGCGCGAGGCCGTCGCGCTGGCGCGCGGCCAGGTTCTCGGGCGTGAGCTCGCGCGTCGCGGGGGCCGTGGCCAGCGCGTCCGCGACGGCGGGGGGCAGGCTGCCGTGGAAGGCGCCGAGGGTGTTGATGGTGCGGGGGATGCCGTTGAAGGAGATGCACTTGAGGCCGACCTCGCGGATCAGCTCGGCGTTCTGCGCGGGGGTGCGCCGCGGCGCGTCGCCGCCGGCCTCGTTGGCGAGGTGGAAGACCTGGGTCATGGCCTCGGGGCAGTTCAGGGTCGCGGATACGGCGGTCTGGTGGGCGTGAAGAGGGTTTCGCTGGTCAGCGGTTTGCTCTGCTTGCTTGCTGGTGCGCGGGCACGCGTTTGCTCTTCTGGGGGGGGGGGGGGGGGCGTGGAACTTACGGATAGGGTGATCCAGGCTGGTAAGCCTACTTTTTTGGAGGCAGCATCGTCGGCTAGACGTGCGAGGGCTGGCTGGACTTGCGATGAGGCCTTGGTGTAGCCGGGCCTCGCGTGGCTCGCGTTGATGAGCGCCTTCACGGCGTCTGAGAGTTTCGACATGACAACGGTAGCGCCCGCGATGCCACCAAGCTATGGCGCTCGAGATGGTTTCTTGCCTTTCTAGAGGCTTGTGTGTGTGATGATTGGCTGAGAGGTTTCGAGAGCCGTTGTCGATTGGAGCTTTTGCTCTGGCATTACTTACAATACCTGGGGAACATTATCAACGAAGGTCTTATGAGACGCATTCCGGCTTAGGTGCGCTATGCCGAGGGCATGCCACGGGAATTGGGGCTTCGGGCATTTTTCAGCTCAGAAACGGCCGAAGCGTCGTGAGACGGTACAGACCGCTTGGAGAAACCCTGCGCTACGGGACCGCTACAGGGACTTCGTGTGGAGATGGCGCCGAACTGCGCTGTATTACGGGTATTTCTTTCACACGGAGTATGTCACGTTCTTGTCGGATACCTGGCAGCAGCCTGGTCCCTGTATCCTGCTACGACCTCTGTGCACTCTAGCTAATAACAACAAGAAGCTTGTCGAGCACCGATTGGGTGAGATCTCTAAGAGCTAGAGGTACCAGGGAGGACTATCTCCGCTTGACACCGTAACAATGCGGTGGACTGCCACGAGGGACAAGCCTTCGGGTGAATGTCTCGGTGACTCGGTGTAGGTAGGTCAGGAGGTAAACACCAGATACCCAGGTGTTGCATTTTGGACACCAAGTGAAGTGTTGTACACCAATTGGTAACATCAGGCAACTTGTAATGTAATAATCATTGACTACCTTTGGAAACATCCTGAAAGAGATGGTTTAGGTATATGTCTTCTATCGGTATAGAGTAGCCCAATTCCCTCTTGCCACCAACGCCAAGTGTGATCTCCCTTTATCTGCCTTGGTATCTCTCCTTAGAATCTCTATGTATGTGTAGAACCGAGAGCACGTGTCCGCTGTCTCCAGATATAGTCTCGTGGAGCCTTTAGGGCAATGACGGAAGCTCTTTATTTACAAAACCAGCTTGAAGTTTGGATCGCGATCGTCGTTACTGCCAATGAACTGGTCGTATTTGCCATTGGCCTTGTCCGTGTTAATCTTCTTACAGTACAGCACATTGCAGAGAATCCTGGATGCTCACGTCAGAAGATGGGATCAGGCATATAGACGGGGGAGAACAAGACTCACAAGAACCATCCGGCAATCAGCAGACCCATAATGATCGTGTGGCCTTCGTGATACTGGGGACCTTGCTCGCTGGGATAGATGAAGACGGCAACGAATCCACCGCAGTTGGCAATCATGAGCTGCAAGGCGCTTGTGGTAGCCCTCTTGTAGTGGCCCGCCGAGTTCTACGATGCATTAGCTCTCGGACTTGTAGGCAAGGATCGATCTTGATATGGTGTAAAGCGATGCGATAATCTGGATGAAGAGGACTCACGTTGGACAGCCATCCGAGGACTGGCGGCACGCTACTATACAGACCAGTAGCCATGAGGAACGTCATGCCGTATTTGACATTGGTGTTGGTCGTGTTCGCAATCACGCCGTAACCAACAATGGCGATCGGCAGCGAAAACAGCATGATCTTGCCTCTCACTTTGAAGTAGTCCGAGCAATAGGCAGTGACGACTATAGGCACCAGATTCATCAACATTAAGGAGACGTTCACAAATTGGGATCACGTACCGGTAAAGGTCGACGCCACGGCATATGGGATGACGGACCAAAGCTGGGCCTCGTTGGCAGTGTAGCCCAAGCCCTTGATGATTGTCGGAAGCTATACATGGACATGTTAGTCTGCGGAGCAACACATGTTCGATTTATTCTCGAGACTCACGAAGAGACCAAAGCTATACAGCCCACTGAGGATGCCAAAATACGCAAGTGCTGTGAGCCAAGTTTGCAGGCCGAAGACGCCACGGCGCACCTCGCCCCAGGAGAACTTCTCCGAATCTTCCCTGTAGCTCAAGTAAGCGACAAGACCAAAGGAGGCATGCGGGAATGTCATGAAAATACCTTTCTCGGTTACCGTTCCCAGCTCCTTGTGTGTGGAGACGCCTTACGGCAATCTGTCTCTCTTCGGGGGTAAGAAACTTGGCGGAGCCGGCGCCATCAGGAAGGAGCCAGTAGGACGTGAAGCCCATGGTGGCAGTCTGATTGTAGGCGTTAGCATCAGACACCCGAAGGGGCTTGTGAATACGTCAACTTACGAAACAGCCACAGATGACAAAGATCCATCTCCAACTGCTAAGGCCACCTCGACCCCCAAGTTCCGAGATACCACGAGCGAGCAGGCCTTAGTCACGTGGATTAGTTGGATGCACCTCGTGATGCTTCTCGAACGGACTCACCTGAGAAGGCGCCTGAAAGCGAGGCCGAAGTATAGAAAATACCAATGCGAATAGCAAGCTCTCCTCTTGTGTAAACGCTGGAGAGGTACAGCACCTGCAGCAGCAGTGTTAGCCACGAATGAAACGTCTTGGTCGCGGGGTTGAATTTCCGTACCATTCCCGGGAGTAGTCCACCTTCACAGCAGCTAAGCATTGCAAAATATGGGTTAGCCAAGGAAGCCAAGAATGTCGTGTGATCCGGGTCTGTGGTCTGTTGGGTGTCGCTATTTCCCGTATGGGTATGGGTACGGGGACGACATGAGTGGAGATACCCACAACCACGGGCACAACAAAACGCAACCTCAACAATAATCGGATGAGAAATGCGAGGAAATGGCTTCGCGACTCACCCCAAAAGCGCCCGAACGGCTACGAAGTGAGAAAAATTCTGGATGAAGCCGGTGCTCATGGCAATGATACCCCAGAAAAAGGCCAGGCACGGCAGCCATACCGAGGGCGTGAGTTTCTTGAGAATCAAGTTGCTGGGGATCTCGCCCACGATGTATGTCGCGTAGAAGACGGCGAGGCCTTGGTCGTATTGCTGGTCGGTGATGCCAATTTCATCCTCGAGCCCGTAGAGACGCGCATTGCCAACGTTCGTCCGATCCAGAAACGAACACAGGAAAAGGACGGCCAACACGGGGAGAATCCTATCGTGTCATGAACCATTAGTAAACGCAGAGTCCTTATTGGGTTGGCAACTCGATCTGCTACGAACCTCGTATCTAACTTCCAAAGCACCTTGCGTTCCAGTTGCTTGTCAATGACGGCAGTCTCAGCTGCAATCGCGACATCGCCCTTCTCTAGCTCTTCGACCGTGTCCTTGTGGCCGTTTCTCACGCTGTTCTCGGAGTCAGACATGATGGAACCGGGCTGCGAAAGAAACAATGGGGGATATTCGAGGCACAGTACCAAGCCGTACAAGCTTTTCAACCAAGAATCTAGCAGCGCGGAACTCCTTCTTAAAGACCCTCAAGACCCATTCCCCGGTCTTGGTACCATTGTGGGTTTGCTGCAGGTAAGCTGTTGAGAGTCAGGGTAGAGTGTGGGGGATTGCCTCTTTTGCTAGTAAGCTCCGTAGATCGCCCGTTGCTGGACCAGGGGCGACCTGTAGGATGCGGGGAGCGATGGACTTGCGGTGTTTGTTGTATGGCCGATGACACTATTCCATCTACATCCTGAGAACTCATCAGTGACCTACTACTACAATTACTACCCATTTCTGCAAGACGATAGCCAACCTGAACACCATACGTAGTCTGTAAAGTTGGTGGCGAGAATGGTGTGTAGCAATGAGGTCAACAGTCACAATCATCAGAAGCGATAGTCGCTGAGTGTCGGTAGATAATGGGTTGCCATTCCGGGTGCCGAGCCTGTATGCGACAGAGCTGGTCGGGTTCCATTAGCCTTAGCAGAATGCTACTCACACTGCAGCTTCAAAAATTACTATAAAGTCTTGGTCCAGAAGTCCACATTCAGGGCCAAGCGGTCAGGGTCCATGCCTGAACGATGTCTGGTTGTGCAGGTGCAGATCTTGTAACTATAGAGCTTCTGTGATGGCTATCTGAGGCTTCCATAGCTCTCGGTGAAGCTTACTATTTATCTTCCGAGCCTTCCCTTTTCTCACAGCAACGCAAGCGATTTGGAAGCACCTCGCTGATATAGGTCTTGGCTGTCCAAATCCGAGCAATTGAGTATGCATCGTCATTAGATGATGACGATTGTCACCTGGACGTCGGGTCTGGCGTATCACGCATCCGATACAAGGGGCCGAGGACATGCAAAATGACGCATCCGCTTGAACCTTCAAAACAACCGAATGTGACGTGAAATTTGGTTCTGTGCATTCCCGTCAGATATCCTATTGATAGAAAATGGCAGTAGGCTTGTCTCAATGCGAGAGTATAGCACCGTAAGTACATGTGACCTATGTATGACCTGAACACCATGAAACATGCCGAAATTGGCCAAAGGTATCAACCGGTAAACGTACTCCAGTCCATCCAATCCAGTTCAGAGGCATTCTGAAACTGAAAGTCATCCCACAAAGCCTCAAGCCCAGTACTGTGAATAGCCTCATTAAGCTGGTCATTAGACATTGTCGAGAATAAGAGATAATCAGAGGGCATCGTTGTGGGAGGTATTTGCATATTCATTGGCCCTTGGTGAGTTGGCATATGTGCAGAGGTCATGTCAGGATATACTGGCGCAGCTTCTGGGACGTGTCCATTTGTCTCTGGAAGCTGCACCGGTAGTTTAGTTTCGGACGTTCGGGAGGCGAGCTTAAGGATCTCTGTCAACTGCCCAGCAAAGAGACACGAAAGCCCCTTGCGCTGCACAGGCGATGACCCAATCCTTTCCAGGACATCTATGGTCTCTCCGATCAGGGTTCTAATGCTGGGTGCTAAGTTTGAACCTCTGCCATCTGCCACTGCGCTCACTCGCAGGGCGAAACAGGCAGCAAAAGATATCATGATAGCCGTGTTGTTTGGCATGGATCTCAACTGTCCCTCGCCTTGAACAGCTACTCGCAGGACATTCAAGGCAGAAGATAGTCCAGCAGCTCTGAAGAAGTGACGCGCTGCTACCGGTGCTGTGCTGTGGTTGATCACACTGGAGTACATCGACAATCGAGTGTGTGATGCAAGGATCTCCACGTAGGGGGGCAACGCGAGTTCTATTGCGGTCGTTTAGCCATGAGATACGCGTGTAGAGAGGTTTCGAAAACTTACGCTCGCGGGCGCCTAATTGTAGAGGCCATGTCTGATACCAGCGGTCGAAAAACATGTTGATCTCACTCTTCATTCTGGGGGGATCGCGTGAGTCAAGTCCGTAGTGTCATCAGAGGTTGGAGATTTGCAGCGACGTACCTATCGACAACAGAGGTCTCATCAACGCTATTCACATAGCTATCGCATATAAGTCGCACATTTGTAATCAGTTTAGCCTGATGTTGTCAGTGATCCGACAAGATGACAAGGAGGGAGTCAGTCGTCACATACTAAGTCCCTTCGCAAGACCGCGACAGAAACAATAGACCCATCCCACCTGTCGGCCAGGTCACATCGGTGCCATTGATCACAGTTCTCGATAAGCGGTGACATTGGAAGCATATAGCTTCTGCCTCTCGCAAGACACACACTATAGATGACAGCTTAGGTTAGCAGAGTGCTTTTTTTTTTTCTTGGGGGGGGGGGGGGGGGCACGCGAAGAGATCCGGCTAGCCAACCCAATTTGAAGTAAAAAAAAATACAGCCAAGTTAACACACACCACCAAAGGAGTCGTCGGCCCAATACAGAAACCGGTTCAA